>JAQGBU010000559.1:0-24411 GCA_034698605.1 Isotoma decorata
GAGTTTCATATTGTGTCAAAAATTCAAAAAAATCCGTGGAAACCCAAAGTCCCATGTTACGTGTGCCATGTCCTTTAAGAAAAGGGGATCATTCATTATTATAATAACTGGATATGCTATAATACGCTCCGTTAGAAGACCTAACTTATTCTGCATAATTCCATGATTTCTAATTCAAGTTCAAAAGTTTTAAGAAATCGTCATATTTTGAAAAAAAACATGAAAATCAATGAATTTCATGAGAAAAGAAAGCCGTAATAATGTCTGACTTTGGGTCATCTCATTGAGTCTTTCTTGATCTATTTTACACTGCAATAAGAATAAATGCCAACCCATTGTCTTATTTTTCCTGGAGCATTGAGAAAAATGGGGCACCATGATATAATACTACTATATAAATACAAAAGCCAAACCAAGTGCAACTAGGTTTTCTAGCAGTCGGAATCCTTTGTATTTGTAGGAAATGAGCCATACTGAAACTGATATACTATACGCTTACATCTATAATTGCACACAAGTTAATGAAAACAAGTAAGTGATTCTTCAAGGCAAAAAATCTCTCTCATTCAAACCAAGCAAAACTATTCACTTCCATCTGATACATCTCCTAATTTTTATAAGGAACTGGACGCAGACAGACAGACATAGACAGTGCATTGTGAGGGAATATTATAGGGTGTGCAATTCATTTAATTCATCATTGGTAGGTGTTTTTAACTAAACAATTACTCTTTTTTTACAACTTGGTAAAAGAAAAGAGAAAAAAGTTGAATTATTGGATTTAGATATTTGTATTGTGTCACGTAAGTACACAGTGATGAGGGTAGGTGTGACTGGAGTCACTGGAGTGCGTATATTTGATATTAAAGAGGTCAATTATTAGCTAGTTAGTACATAGTGCATAGTATATTAAGGGCTAGAGGAATTGAAAAAATATTATAAAAAATAATCTAAAATCTGCTTCTAAAATAAACAAATGGTGATTGTGGATTGAATTGGTGTCTACCAAGAAGAAGGCTGAAACCAAGGGAGATACTTTCAACTCTAATAGTTGATATTGATAGTAAGGTGAGTGATGATGATGGTTGATGGTGCCAAGCCAAGAAAGAAGCCACTCTCTATACTTATTAACTACCTACTTTTACTAACTATTAAGACTATTAACTAAATTGTATCCTCTCAGCCTCAGCCCTCACTCCACAACCAACATAATATTCTACTCAAGTGTGGAGTCTTTTTTACAACTCTTCAGTTTTGGAGTTAAGGTCACAAGAACGTCAATTACAAATTCATAGAGGATATCATCATCATCATCGTAGTCTCTTCCTAGGGATCGTTCAAGTATCTCGTGATCAAATGTGTGGGTGGGTCTTTTGTGATTTGATCACGTTTGATCACATAGTGGGTGGGTCCTATTTTCTGAGATCTCGTGATCCTTAAGTAAATACACTATTTTACTCCTGTTTTTCATTTTTCGTCAAAACTACAGAAACTCAGAAAAATTAATCTTATCATGTATCAAGTAGTGGAGCTACTTTATGTGAATGGCGGTGACGACGCCTGTCCGTCCGTCGGTGGGATACGTCTCTCAGCATTGGATGGGGCTAATTTTTTAGAAATATGTTTTTACATAACGGGACCTAGGGTCAAAGGGAATGTTAAGTTAAGTTCCCCTCGGCTACATTGTCTACAGCGTTTACAGTAAAACAGCTATAACTTTGCAATGGCTTTTTTTCAAATCTGTTTTCAAGTGTAGGCTCCATAGGTCACAACGGTGAACAGAGACTTCGATGCAAGGGTCTCTGGCCCTTTCTACGGAAGTTTTTAAATACCCCCTCAGGACCATAAGATATTTTACTTCTGAATAAAACCAAACAAAACGTCGAAAGACAGATGGGTAATCGTACGAACCCATTAAATGAAATAAATTTGCTGACCTACGACCATATCGACGTTGGTCTCAGATTAAAAACAATTAAATTAGACTTGTTTGTGTAAGTGTCAAAAACCCTAAAAACCCGCAATAACGAACCTTTTGTTATTCATTTCCACAAGTGTCTAATTAATTTAATGGTCTTGGTTAACTTCGGAAAATTGTAAACAATTTTGATAGAAAATAGAAAAAAAAATCATCCAGTTCTGAAATTTTTTTAGCACTTGTAAAAAAAAGTTGATACTTTGAGTGATCACGTTATCATTGCCAGTGGGTGGGTCTTTTTGTTCAAGATCACGATTTGATCATTTTTGGGTCCCTGGGTCTAAAAATACGGGTTTTTGGATCACGAGATACTTGAACGGCCCCCTACTAGAATCAATTCTTCTCAGCTGTCTCCTGAGGTGAGGTCTATCTATTTTATATTATTAAAATTAAAAGTTAAAAAATAATCAGGAGGGGATATGAATAGGGAGTAGAATTACATTTATTAGTTAAACTCCGTAAAAAGGCCAAAAAGATAAAAAAGGTATGACATCAGATGTGGATTTTAAGAGTTTTAATTCATTCTGTATACACTATTTACACCTACACACTACACACTATGCACTAGTATTTTTCTACTGTGTACTACTGTGTTGTGTACTGATTTCCTATTTATTTATGATTTATTATTTCTAAGATCATCTATTTCATATTTCATATTTACATTTAATTAAAAAAACTTCACTTGTTTTTTATTAATTGTGGATTGCTTTGGCTAAGTAAACGCGTTTTATGTTTTATTAGATATTTCTCTTAAATCATAAATTGTTGTCTTTTCTTTGTGTATTATCATCATATCATCCATTCATTGACTGTGTACACTTGTACTATCAACTCACAACTGTGTATGTACTACGTGACTATGTACTAAGCAAGGCAATAACTAATTAGAATGATGTAGTAACATTAAATGTTATTATGATAGTAGTTTTAATTATTTTAATGGTCATAAGCTATGTAATGTTGAATGTTTTTATTTTAGAATCAGTTCTAAAAACTGATTCTAAATAGTCTAAACTGATACTCTAATAGTAAGTCTAGTTGTTGTGGTTACTCTGTGGTTACTACATATTGCATATTTATTTAAGATTAGTTTTCACAATTAAAATGTTTGGGTAAGAAGTAGTTTATCTAAAATCATGGCACTACACAACTACCAACTACACACTATTGAGTTGTCACTTGTCAGTACACAGTAGTTGTGTATCAGCTAAAGTGTGAAGTAAGGCGACTTTTTTTTTTTATTGTAATACATAATAATAATGAATAAGTCAATTCAACATTTTTTGAATTAATAGTTTTGGGTTTGTTGATTTATTCCATTAATTAAATTGCTTTCAATTCAGTGTATCTAATGTTATGTAATAATAAGAACAATCAATGTAATACTGGAATATTTATTTGCAGTATCGGCATTAATCTGTAATCTGTCATCCACAGTATTTACAATGGGTTGCTGCAACTGATGATAATATGAATAAAACATAAGTGGTGAATTAAAGAATTGCACCGAAAAGCAGTTCCAGTTTTATGTTGATTGTGCACCATGCACTTAACTTAATTATTGTTTCCTTAACTTTTGTAGGAAACCTTTCGATTTCAAGAGTGGAAGTGGAGGTAGGAGGTGATTTCCATTAATTCATACCACGAAGCATTCCACCCACATCAAGTTGATTCTCATCAAAATCCTTCTTCTGTCGATTTTTAATCGTCCAAGTAAGTCTCTTGTAATTATTTAGTGCAGTTGACTTAATGAAAAATGTACATTTTTAAAACTAGGAAATTCGTTGAGCTTGAAATTGAAGAACGAACAGTAAGCCGTTTCAGGGGTGGTATCCTCTTTCTGATGTTTTGGTTGCGGTTATTTTGCTAGGCTGGCTAAGCTCTAGATACTACTGCATACTGGTTCCTGTTTATTTCTTTACTTAGATCATCATTCGTTCGATTTCGAAATGTTGTGGTGGGTTTTGATAGACATGAGAAAAGAAAAATGTATACATTACAATTACATTAGGTTGGGTTCACGGTCAAATGTGTAATGTGCATACCACCCTCACCAGAGAGAATGCATGGGCCTGGAAGGAATACCTATTTTTAATTACAGTTCACTATTGTGTCCGTGTAAAATTGAACTTCAAGCTCTGATCAGTTGTTCTTGCATTTGATGAATTTAAAATAATGCTTTCGTTTATAGTGATTAAGTAATCTAATTTCGATTATGTGACAACAAAAAAATTGAGTTAAATTAATCAAATATTATTGTTTGGACCACTGCGTAATACTGTGGTTACACGATGTAACCTCATTTCGCATTACTTATTTGTGGAAACTAATTTAACTATTAGTCATGTCATTTGTAAACTAATTTTTTTTAGCTTAGTTCATAACTCTATTGATAATAGTCAAAGTCGAAGGTCAATGAATCAACAGCTTGGTGGATTTGAGTTAAATTTAACCTGAAAGTAGCTCAGCTGTAAAAATTAGTTGGGGTACAGAAATAAGATAAGAGTATAGCAGTTAGCAGTATAGGGAAATTTAGTCTCTAAACTTAATTCAAGATTGAGATAAAAATAATGTGCCACGGTCCTGTCTAGCTGTAAACCTCAGAAAAGATTTAGCTCTTTGCTCTCAAATTAATTCTATACAAGATAAATTATATTCACTTTTTCTTTTTTTTCAGATCAGTGAGAGTGACACATTAGACTTGTGCAGCTAAACTACTGGACAAACCTAACTTCAACTATTAAAACCTGTCCTCATTTACCTTGGTTTCACAAGGGTAAGCTTGGAAGTCTCCGAGTTTTGGGGTTGGGTTTGGTCGTGAAATCATAAGACTGAGTGAGTGAAGGAAAGCAAAGATGTCGATGAGAAACATTGGAAACTCTTCTTCTAACAACGGGAAAAACATTTTGCTGAAAGCGATCCTTCTTGGCGATGGCGGTGTGGGAAAGTCCTGTCTCATGAATCGATTCGTTTCAAATAGATTCGATCCTACCTCATTCCACACGATTGGTGTCGAGTTCCTGAACAAAGAGATTCAAGTCAGTGGCCAGCTGTATACTATTCAGGTATTTAAAACAAAAAATTACCTAATAGTTTAGCATGTGAGTTTGACCCATCCTTTTGTGAAATTGGATGGGTGACCTTTGAGACTGTGAATGCTATTCATTGACGTTTGAAGTTTTGGTGGGTGGAATATGAAAAAAAGAAATAGAAATGAGAACACTGCCTTTTGACTGTGAGTCAATTAACTCAACTCGACGAGCCGGTTTTTTTTCCTGTGATACGAAACATCGCCGAAATGAATATAAACGTTATGAGCAGTGTAATTATCAATTTTTGTTCTTTCAGATATGGGACACAGCCGGTCAGGAGCGATTCAAAAGTCTGAGAACCCCGTTCTACCGAGGAAGTGACATCTGCCTTCTTACATTTTCATTGGATGATAAAGTGAGTTTCCAAAACCTTCCAACGTGGAGAGAGGAATTTCTGTACTATGCAGATGTAAACGACAAAGCAAATTTTCCTTTTGTCGTTCTCGGCAATAAGGTTGACATTGAACCAGAGAAGAGACAAATTTCCAAGGAAACTGTGTTAGATTGGTGTGCAGCAAATGGAAATGTACCTTACATTGAGACAAGTGCAAAAGAAGCAGTAAATGTTGTACTTGCTTTCCAATCTGCTGTTGAAAAGTGGTCAAAGTTTGATTCCAAAATGGATAGGCCATACCGAGGTCAAACTGTTAGCTTAACTTCCAGACAAAACGCAAACACTCAAAACTCATACTCAGCTCAAGCCACTTCATCCACTTCCTGCTGCTTTCAATGACCTTCTTTAGTTATTATCTGATGATCTTACCTTATTAGTCTTTTGTAATATATTCTACGGAAATCCCTTAATGTTACTCATACTAGCTAAACTCATACTTACTAAACGTACTGTTTGTATGAAGGGTACCCAAATTCTTGGTAAAAACTGTTATTACTCAATCGGACAATGTAACTATGTTAAACGGTAATTTGTAATAGGCTAAAGGAGTAAAATCCTGTTGAAAAGTCATCCTTCTCTGGGACTCACATGAGTTTAGTGTTTATTATCCACAATTAACTGCAACCCTCAGATCTTGAGTACGCTTTAGACTTAAATAGTTCTATGTTTACTTGCAACAAATACCATCCTAAACAAACATAATGAGAATGGCATGGGCTTTGTAAATTAATAATGTAACGCAATTTTCAAAAACGAAAATTGTTTATTTTACTTGTTACTGAGTGGGTGTCATCCCAACTAATTTTACTTATTCACCCAGATCATTTGCGATGTTACGAATAACATCAATCGTTTACTAAGACCAGAAAAAAATGTACTGTTACTTTCTATAAACTTTGTACTTGGAGAGAATGAATGAAAAGAAGAAAAGGTCGTGTTAACATTCCATTTTTATTACTTACTAAAGTCTTTCACTATACAGGAAAAACGCATATATATACTTTGTGATCTTCATTCACGTTAACATACAATAACTATTTTTGAAACTTTTGTTAATCACATGTGCTTTGTGTTGGTGAAGTTTTAGCGTGGATTTGGGGGAATAAGTTGAACCGGAAGTGTGCAAATAAAGTCAATGGGAACCCTGAGTTTGGAGAAGAGCTGTGATTGTAAAATCAACAAAATTTCCAGAGCACTTGTGATTAATAAATACAAACTTGCTTTCAAAACAGCTTGCCGCATAGTCTTAGATGATGATAGCTCTTGTGATAAAAAATAATGTTAATATTATTAATAAATTATGTTTTGAGACGCCTAACAAGATGTACTACTACTTAAAACCTCAAAATTTTTACAAAAGAATGCAACAAACGTACTACTACTAATACTGTACCACTACTTGGTTCTGTGCTACATCAGTGCTAGCTGAAGGAAAATGTGAAAGTAATAAGTAAATTTAAAAACATTGAATATTATTAAATTATAGTGACACAAATCCTAATAGATTTTTATAAATGAGCTTGGTAAAAATCAGGAAGTGATTTATGAAGTGCATGAAGAAAAAGCAGCTGTAGAAGAAATTACAAAAATAATTGTGTTTGCAAAATGATGCCACTGTTATAAATCTTAGTTAGGTTAGAGTTTTAATTTTATATTATCTATGTATATAATATATCGATATCATGAGTATACACAACCAACCAGTAAATATATTTAGTTAAGAAAGCATACGCACCCTATTTAAAATAGTATTGTGTTGTATTTGTATAATTAATTAAATTATAAGAAAGATTTTCCGAAATAAATCTTTGACGCTCGAAAACTAGAACACTTTTACTTTGTTGTATCAAAACCAAAATTCAGTTCTGGTAATACGGGGGATAAAGGTCATTATATAAACCTCTCCCCCTTTCTAAGCCGTTTTCTTTTAGAGTTTCTAATTATGTAGCGAAAATGGGCTGATTAGCAGCAGAGGAAATAATAATAAGAGTTTTCTTGATGGTAAATCAGTTATGTCAGCGGAAGAATGATTCAAGGAAACGGGATGGACGTATATTTAATGCTGAAAGCTATTAAAAAACATTATCAATAAAAAATAAAAATAGAAAACTAAAGTTGGTCCCATTTTTCCTGGAAAATGTTTCTGTAAAAAATGGCAAAATGGACTTGATGCGGGCATTGGGTTTTATTTAGATACTGGTTTGTGCACAACATCATAAAAAAGTGTATCCTTTTGTTGTGAATCACGACCACGAGTGTCAATTTCATCTCAGAATAGAAAATAAATGTTGAGATAAGGATGCTGTCCACATGATTTTTCCAGGTTTCTCAGAAAACACTTGGCAGATTTTCGAGATCATTATTTCATTTTACTGAAAGATAGTTTAGTAATAGTCTGGGTGTGGGTCGGGGAAATGGCAATGATATTTTTACACTTTTCATTTCTTATGGCTCTAAAAGTCGATATTCTATCTGGCTTTTCCTTTTTATTGAACTTTCACATTGGGTTGGACCTGAATCGATGCGAAAGTCCGTTCAATAAGAATAACACGGTTGTATTTTTACCTCAGTTTGAAATTCAGTTAATATTAACATTAACAACATTTTACTTTCTTTAAATCCTCAATCAATACATGAAATTAAACTTTTAGCCACCGGTTATGCGAAATACATGGTATTGTGAGGTATTTTTAGATCTGCATTTGCAGGAATATACTATTTTAAAACTGGAAATAGAAACCCAATGGGGAAAAACAACTCTTTATGAGACTCTGGTTTGGAATTTTCCACAATTCATGTGCATTCCTAAATCCTAAAAGCATTCTTATAATTATTTAATCTTTCATGTGGTTGAAGGTATTACTGTATTCGCATAATAGCGATATATATTATCGAAAACATTGGTAGTTTTTTCAAAACATGTAATCGTCATTTCATTTGGCAGAGCTTCAAACTTCGTAATCACTTAGGTTCTTATTCAATTTGATTATTATTTCTTTAGCTTCGTCCTGAAAATTAAAATTTTTCATTTGCCATAATAAGATACATATAGTGACGAAGTTGAATGTTAAGGCGAGTAATGTAAATAAGTGAAACAAACTTGTTTTCGGGTCAATATAAAATTATCATCAGTATCAAGAATTTTACGCAGAATTTTGTTTTGTGGACGCACTGGACAGTAGCACAAAACAATAAGCAAATGTCCATCATGACCCACCTACATACATGTAACCACAATCCAGGAGCATGAATGTGTGTGACAATGTGAATTACTTATTTAAAAAACAACCCCAAAAAGAGAGACATTATAAAAACACAGAATAAATTTCACACCGTTGTTTTTGTTATTTATTTGTTGACATTTCAATCTCATGAAAAACCATTACGAGATTGACCAAGTCTTCATTTCATTAAAATCAATCTTCACTTTCCCTAACTTTTACCTTTCACTTTCACCACTCAAGATCAGTTGTGTAATTTCCCAGAGCGTAGTCTCAAAACAAAAATCCCTGTATACGTTTTTTCATTCTGTTACTACTCCTCTACAAGTTCCGTCTATTTGATGTACAATAAAAAAACCCACATGAGAGAGTTAGGACAAAGAGAAAGAGAAGAAAAGTTCTGTATCAGATTTTTGTTAAGAAAAAATGTATTTGTAAGAAAAAATGTTTCATTCCATATCTTCTATGGCTATGAGCCAAATCATTGCATTGATCCAAAAAAAACTTTTTATGACAAGTTTTTTTATTGTTTTTAGGTGAATTTAATGTTGTTTGATTGGTGTGACAATGGGGGTTTTAACAACTTCAAGTATCACAGCTATTCACAAAAAGAACAGACTAAATGGCATGGCGTTATTTTCCTCTGTTTGAGTAAAGACGGGAAAGAGAAAGTATTTCTCAAGTAACAACGAAACTTATCTCTTTTCGACATGCCTAACAAAAAGTGTGTAACTTGACAAGAGAAAAGTTTGATGGGGTGATCGAGACAGATAACTAATTAAATTGTTTGAATAACTTTTACCAAATGGAAATTTGTGACAGGATATCATTATTTGTCCATTTGTCATCTTCACGTTTTAGTATTTTAATTGCATTTCCAATTTTCCCCAGCAATGGGTCCAAGCATTTGTTTGAAACTTTTTTTTTAAAGTCTTGATTTTCGGTATAACTGGGAAACAATGAACTTTACGTAATATCTATTCTTTTCTTTTAGCAAAACCCAGGGTTATAATACTTGCCTAGGGTACTCGCACAATACAAAAGTTAGTTTAATGTCAAAGAAAAGGAATGTTTTGTTTAATGGTCCACTTTGACTGTGAGACTGAAGGAGCAAATGTGCTTTAATTTGCAATGAAATAACATGATCCTTTTACGGGATTTAAATTCTGGAAGTTATTCAAATTTCATAAGAAACGAGACTGCTACATCTCGTAAAATCCCCATCTGACCGGAAAAGCGCTTGCAGGTGGGTTACTAAATTAGATTGGTGGATAGCATAGTAACAAGGGGCAATATTGGTAATGGCATAATCATCCCTTTCTCTAAACTTGTACAAAGGTGGTAATTAGTTAATGCCAAAATGTAAACGAAACGTCATGAAGTCATAATAATAGAATGATAAATTCTTAGAAGCGCAAATGGCCTTTTCGAAGTGAGTGTAAGAAAAAGACATGGAAAATAGGAAAAGAAAATTATGTTTCGAAAATATTCCTATTTTTTCTGAATGTTATTTAATCCTTGAACAAAACTGTTGTCAATCAATTTACACTTGTCTATTGAACTAAACTCCAGAAAATGTTTTAATATAAGCAACAATTAAGGAAAATTGTTGAATTGAGTGGACTTCCCTTTCAAACCCTGTGCATTAGGCAATATGGCTCACATGTATTATTTGTGTGTGATGCACTTTGGCGTTTGGCCAGTAAGTCTCATGGGCTAAGTTTTGTGTGTGGGCGTGTGGTTATATGTTAAGTAAGAGGATGAAGGGAGAATAAAGTAACCTGTCCATTAGTGCCTGTCAAATGCAAATGATTTCCCTTTAATCCACTTTATTTTCCAATAATTATGAATGTCTTAAGTTTTGTGAAATACAAATTTCATGTAAAGCATTTCCTTAAGTTGAAATCTTCTGCCTTTTTAAGGTGAGGTACATCCTGTAATTTGTAGGTATTTTATGAAGTTTTTTCATTTGTTACATAAACTTAATGCTAGTGCAAGTGTTTTAGGGATTAAACTTAAAAATAGGAACAACTTTTATTTTAAGCTCAGTCGGATAGAATGGGTTTATCTTCTTTGCTAGACAAGACTTGAACGTAAATATCTAAAGGTTATATCCAATAGAAAAGTACCTGTACGGAAGATTATCACTTTACGTTTAAGTGCTATTATGCATGTTTTTTAGTTTATAAAGGGGCTAATGTTTTATAGGGTTTTTTATCTGTATTCAAAACAAATCATTCAAAACATAATACATTTACATCATAAATAAGCTTTTATGTATCTTCCTGAGCTTTTATACAACTGTGAACTAGACAGAGGTTAGACTCAAAATGAATTTAATTATAAAAATAAAGAAGTCATTACACAATCAGGCTGTTATGCTGTCTACGATTGAAACTTAAGGTAAATTAAGGATTTAAAAATAGCAAAAGCTTTCAGTTTCAGGTGTGACCTTAGCCCACTCTTAATTAGAACGCACAGAAAGTTAATTTTGATTACCTAACAATTTGCTTCTACTGTTCCTTTCAGCCACACCATTACTCAATACAAGTTTGGCTAGTTATGCTCATCTGTTCTGCTCTTCATACGAAAAATAAAGTTTGTGAAAAAACTCCTAAGGGCATTACTGGTTTAGAGTTCTAGTTCTAATTATGTTGTAAAATGTAGCAGACGATGTGATAGAAGTAGTGGAAAGTCGAAACCTCACTTGTCAAAAAATGGCATAACAGGTCAGAGGTTACAAGACAACTTTACCTACGCTGAGTTGTTCTCAAAAAAATACGTGGAATGCAGTAGGAAATACGCAGAATGTTTTCTTTTATAAGGGTATACCTAAAAAATACTAGTTTCGTTTAGTTTTAAATTAAGCTTACCTTTGTACAGTAGAAGATTCTAGCGAGCCTGGTTTTAATAGGTAAATGGTAACCACCAAATTTTTCTCATAGGTAGTAATAAACATGTTTTCATGTGTCTGAAAAGTTGTGGATTTTTACTTGACCAAATGTTTGTATTTGAACGTTGATTTGATTGACAACTGTTTACGTGTATCATTTTAACAAATTAATTAAATCATCTTTAGTATTTGGCTTCTCAAACCCCAGTTGTAATTGACATGGAAAACAACCCATTTCTAGGTTTTATTACGTAAAACGGTGTCCCTGTAGAACCAATGGCTACTTATTTTTGTTACTGAAGGTTCCAGTGGAAAACTACGGTTGAAGGCCTTTTGTTGAAAGCTTTCGTCAAATTAACTGGCAGTTTAATTATCAATATATTGTAATACGCAAATCATCTAGTAGTAATAATAATAACCAATTGATCCCTGTGGTTTGTTTTTCTAATATTTAATGCGTTGTAGAATTTCAACTTTCAAGCGATTGTTATACCTAAAGGAAATCGAAAATAGATTTTAGAGATATGGACCTGGGATGTGGATTTATTTGATGTCCCCTTTAGCTAGGAAAAACACTTTGTGGCGTAGTATTTGTTTGTTTGTAGCTGATACTGATAACTCTTCCACAAAAGGTTCAAAGGTTGTAAGTGAGTTATTAATGAAAAACAAAAACGTTGAGGGTCCATCATTCCATTTTCCATAAATGTTAATGCTTTTGAATGAATAACTTTTGACAAGTCAAAAGATTCTTTTTATCGAAGGCTTTCACCTACTTTTTGAAATGAATATGTTGTCAGTAGGATAGTAGGAAATTAGAGTCATTAGAAGATACATCCAGAACCAGGCTGACTTTTCCCAAGCCATTAACGGATTTGAACCGGGGCATGGCACTGTTATCGAAACTCATTGAAATCCGTGGAGTTTAAGTTGGACTCGTCTTTACCAGCTTTACTGTTTGGCAGTTTTTGCATAAGCATTTTTCAAATTGATTTCAGAATTTGAAAAATCGTCTAAAATGACATCGCCCATCATTTCTTATTTACCGTTTGTACGAGGAAACATCGTTTTACTAAGCATATTGTCGAGAGATGAGGGCTCCTCGATTAAGGTTACATAGTAATCGCTTTAAACATCTTTGCAAATAAAAGTTCCTTATATTTTTCTTTTGCTTTTATCTTTATTGTCTGAATTCTCGTGTCTATCAATTCAAACTACTATTTGTGATTTTTACTCTTTATGATTTGTGCAATGTTGTTTGAATAAATTACTAGTATTAAAAAATATATTACGAAACAAAAATAATGATGTTTGGTGTTCGCTGGAAAGGTAGGAATGTTCAATCAAATAAAATATTTTCACTCCATGCATAGAGTAGCATTTAATTTGTAATTAAACTTTTTTACTCTGCCCGGAAACAAATCCTTCCTCTTGGAGTGTAAGAGTTTGAGAGTAAATCAAGTAAATATTTCCATCAAAAACACTTGATAAAACATAACTCTTAAGAAATTTAGGTGTCTATCTAAGTTTACTTACTTTATTTCTACTTTCTAGAACGACTCATTTAGCATCATATTTCATTTTCCACACCCCCGCCCCCCCCTCTCTTCCTATTTTGCCAGGTAGAGCCCAAGCATACTCATAGTTGGTTTTATTACAATAGTACTAGAATATAATAGGCTTTCCAAAGATCTCATTCTACCACCATAAAGTGGCACTTCGCCTTTCTCCAAATTGCCAAGGTAGAGTGATTATTGAGCTTATGGAAACAGGATGTTGTTTCCCTTAGCTCAATAAATCCCCTCTTGAGCACTTGGAAGTAAACACTTTCAATAGCATTTTCCTTCCATGTGGTTACACTAACACTAACGGACTTCACAACACTTCAGATTTAATTTGATTTGTACTATACAGAGCAACTGCTTTCATTCAATCCACCACCCTTACAGTAAAGGGATAATATGCCCAACCTACACTTGTTGAAAGATTAAAAGCCAATACAGTATACAATGTCATCTTCTCAAGTGTTTGACTATTAGAAATGACTTGAATGACAAAAAAGCAAACTACTAGCAGTAAGTTTCCACATAAAGTTAATTTATACCTGTTCAAACTTTATATAAGCCCCATATAGACTAACAAAGACCTCCATGCAAAAAAAAACATTTTAAACAACTGTCAAAAGATGACATTTACTCTTACTTCTTTTAAAATATAAAAGAAGGAAATGGAAAATGTAAAAAGCTAGAAATTCTAAACTAAAAAATGCCTAGTAATTCCTGTCATAAAGGAAACAAGATAAAAAGTAAGTGAAAGCATGTACCACTAGTGTATTTATTATCCCCTTTAGAAAAATAAAAATAAAAAATGAAAACAGAATACATCCAAAACAAAGGAAAACATGGATTTTTGCAGAGTGGGAAACCCACACAGGGTGACCTAAACTGTCAATGTATAACAGTACCTTTTATTTTAATAAAACCCTAATAGAGAAAGGTGAACATCAGAGAGAATCCATTACTACCTTTGACACTGGAATATCTAGAGAGATACTAATGGTTTCAACTTTCACGTATCTCGTACCTCTCTCCCATATTGTATATATATATACAAGCCCTGGGTAGTTCAACTTCAAGTTTTTGGCCCAAGTAGAAGTATTAGTGTTGGTGGTTGGGGGGGTTCCTTTTCCTCTTTGCGATTGACACAGTTTCAACAATTGTCTGTGAGAAGAGTGAAAGTGTATCCTAAAAGTTGGGATAGTAGTAGTAAGTGTGAGAGATGACTTACTCTTTACTGCATGAATGAAAGTGAGCCTAGAAGAGAAAAG
The DNA here is from genome assembly GCA_034698605.1 of Isotoma decorata. Classification (NCBI taxonomy): domain Eukaryota; kingdom Metazoa; phylum Arthropoda; class Collembola; order Entomobryomorpha; family Isotomidae; genus Isotoma; species Isotoma decorata. The sequence goes on from JAQGBU010000559.1 coordinate 14,406, forward strand.
TTTGTAGCTGAGGAGAAAGCAAGTAGACAGGGACTTGGACTTAGAGAATTGCATTGGATGATAGTGAAAGTAGTAGTAGTAGTGGTGGTGGTAGGATGTGTACAATAAAAGGAAGAAACAGTGTGCCACCAACCGAAGTTTCCTCGGGTATATAAACCATTCAGGCTGGGGAAACAGTTTCTGTCTTTCTTCATACTCTGAAAGAGACGGTAGTCCCAAAGTCCTGACTAACCTTAACCTTAACCCTCTGTACTATTTCATACTCAAAGTACTCTTGGCTTTTTGTCAAATTTCCAATCTAACCAAAAGGGACATTTAAAAAAACTCTGGCAATAGGAGTTGGAAAAAATCTTAAATAAATATTTCAAATTTATTTAAAGCATTTATTTTGTTAATTGAGTACATTTACTGGTAGGATTTTCCATTTCCTACAATATACAATTACTTTTTAGAGGAAAGGTTGAGGAGAAAATAGAATTTTGGACTGTCTCAATTTGCCTCAAAGGAATACAATTGTTGTAAATCCAAGGTTGTTTTAATCGAGTCAGAGTTGTCTTTATCTTGAAGAATTGAATTGGAGAAAGGATGAGGTGCACTAGTAGATACCCGGTGGCTCATCACACCTGGTCCCTCGGCAATCCTGGTATCATCTTGGTCATTCTCATTGCACTCTCTGCATTCCCAGGTAAGTGTGGGTTTTTTCTTGTTTTTTGTGCACTTGTGCAGTATAAATTGATAAAATTAGGATATTTTGGCTGAAAGAGAAATGTTGATCCCTTTGACTGGACTATCTCATCATTTCCAATGCATATTAAAATGTTATTTGAAGAGCAGTCTGGCTACTAGTCTGACTCATCCTGTATGGTTTGTGTCATTTGATTCATTTAAGAGAAAAATATGAAGAAAAAAAACTTTTATTAGAAAAAGGATATTATTGTAGTTTATTCTACTCTAACTTGCATTATTCAGGGGCACACGCTTTCTCTATTCAACTTTTTCTTGCCTTCGTACTTCGTAGTTTATTCTGATTTGATTTTAATACTTGAAACTCTTCTAAGCCATAACGAAATTGTTGACTGCTTTTCACCGTCTTAAATTTGATGAATAAAAGGGGTAGCATTTACACGTGTAAAGAAGTCACAAAGGAAAAGCAAATTGACTTTTATTGAAGTTTTGGGTCATAAAAATATTTTGTGAAGGTCGGAAAGTTTACATGGGAAACTGCAAATGAAATAAGAAATGATTTTGTCTGCGTATAAATCAGTATTGGTGTGTTTGTGTATGTGTGGCAGACTGGATTAGCATGAAATTGATGAAAAAGATAGATGAATAATGAATGGTAGACAACACAGGATGAGATTATGAGATATTGGATAAAAAGGAATAATATAATTCTAAGGAGATATTATTGGTACTGGTATTATTTATTGGACCAAAACGGGAAGAAGAAGGACTTGAGACAAATATAAAACAACAAGTTACAATTATGTCAAAATAAAGTCTCATCTATCTTATAATCCTCACCCAATTACTTATTTTTGGCTTATTTGAGTTGAGTTGGTAAGAAAACTTAACAAGGATGTTTTTCATACTGAACCAAAATGATTACCATTTGAATAATATCAAAAAATAATCGAAGCATGTGAAGCATGATTCACAGGATCCTATTTCAATTAGATATTCTTTTATGATGTCGCCACAAAAAACGGTTTCCTATAGCCTTGATATCTTCAGTTTTAAGATTTACATTAGGGTTTTTACTGGAGCCGATGCATATTTTAAAGAAGAGGCTTCAAATGTAAGGTTTTGTGAAGGAAATATTATGCTCATTAGAATAAACATTCCAAAATAAATAAAGTAGCATGGTAACTGGGATAAAAGTGATTACATGATATCTAAAACCATACGAAAAGAACTGAAACCAACCAAATTGAAATTGGGTGAATTGAATAACACGCTGGTTTGACTATAATCTTACATAACATGATGACATGATGCATATACCCTTTAAGTCTTCCTGATCGAATTTATTATCCATCGGTTCTTGCTACTGAAAATTTGTGTTCTTGGAAATTTCAATGCACTTTAGCTTAAAAGATATTAAGTTTCTCTGAACAAGGAAAGTTCATAACAAGGTGATCTAGTTTGGTTGAAATGCTATTAGTTAACAAGACTTTAGAAATATGTTGACTTTCGTTAGTATATTAATTTATAAAACCGAGGAAATCTTGTATTTATGGAAATTTTACTGAATTTAGATTTAAACTTAATCTTAGTAGTCTTAATAATCTTAGGCAAATGGCGAAACTTTGATAAAAATGCATCTAAAGATAGATTTTCATAGTCCGTAATGTAATAGGGTTACTTGTTACTATTCCGTTAAGCTCCATTTCCAATCACATAGGAGCTAAACAAAAAAAAGCTCTAGACGTAAGCATCAAGTGCGATTTGTACTTGCAATAGAAATTGTTCAAAAAACCTCAGCAAAATTTTAAAATAATCAACAGGACCCCATTATGTTGTATTATGAAAAACAAAAAAAAACTTCTTCTTTACTTTTCCAGGACAAAATTCGACTCTAGTAGGGATTATATAATGCAAGGGTAAATATGCACATGTTCGTACACTTTCATGAAATCACTCCGTAATCCGTATAACTTGCCTTTGGGGTTGCATCCTTCCTGTTTAGTTTGTAAATTCAGGTAAGTGTAAAATTATGTCTGGAACAGCGACGCTGTAGCCTCGGATAAATAACGGTGAAGAAATTTTACACGTTTATTGTACACAGAAGAAATCTAATTTGGTACACAAAAAGTTTCCAGAAATTGTCAACTCTATCCCGACTATAAGGATGCATTCAGCTGACTAGAAATACGCATGAAGCTTATATTATATGTAGTTTAGATTTTAGAGTAATTCTAGCTCTTGGAATTTAATTATCCCAAAATATTATCAATGTTATTGTTGGATCTGGAAAAGAAATTGATCCCCGTGTTATCAAAATTGGATTTTTGAAAGGTCTTACAGCAACTTAGGAGGATGCTGAGCTCTGTATCTGAGCTACAACTAGGCATACAAGTTAAAAGATAAAGTGAGATAATTCTTTATTGCCAGGGCTTTTTGGTACATATCAGACCAGTAGTATTCCAAAGGGAACAATTGTCCTATTGGCTAGACGATATCCTGTTTACGAGAGTAAACTTCTGAGAAAGCAGGAAAACCGTAAAAGACCAGCAGTACAATTGGGTTTTAGAGCAGTTTAAATTTGATAATTCGATTTGAATAATATGATTTATAAACGATCCCACACTACCTACTTGAAGCAATAATCTTCCTATTCGAAATAACTAAAAGCACTCTTCCACTTATGCCTTCAACAAGTGCTCATGAATTCACCTTTCAATGATCATGCCGGTTCAATTACGATTACCATTGTTAGTCATGACAATCCAAATATTAATTAATGCAATTTTCATTTAATATTACATGAGAAAAAATAAGTTATGAAATGCCTCTTATAAAATCTCTCTACAGTAAAACAATGCTAATTAATAATATTGTTAATATGTGTTTTGCTCTTGATTAACACGGAAGAACTGTTCCATTTCCTTTTTATTGTTTATTGATTCGGAATTGATATGCGATCTGAAGTGATACATGAAATCAAATTAAAAAGGGTAAAGTTTAGGAGTAAGTTTGTTCTTGGTTTAATTTTAAGTTTAATCTCAAAGAGTAACCTTGTGGAAATAAATAAGGGGTTTCGTAAAATCAGAACTTTTAACAATTCAAATGAAGGCACATGGATAAAGTAAATGCGCTTTTATACAATTTTTTTACATTAATTAGCACAAATAATTTAGTTAAAGTCACGTTGAGGAACATGAAAAATTAAATATTTCATTGAATTTTAATAGGCTTACAGTTTTTCTCTTTAACTTTTGTCTTTTCCTCGAATTACCTTTTTCACCTGGGAATTTTTCATCTCGTTACCGTTTTCATCGAATAAGAACCCTTCGGAATAGATCCTCTCTAAGTAAGTAATGGTCCCGGGTCTGCAGGATGTACTAAATAATAACATTCCCTCGAAATAACCCGTCCCTCCTCCAAAAATACAAAAATTAGATCAAAAATCCAACTTGAAAAATAACTGTCAACGACGACATACAACAGAGGATGATTTGGTGCATGCAAAGAACGGTTGCAAGGGTTAAAACAGACGAAGCAAAATGTTTTACAAGAATTGAGTAAAGTGCCGAGATAAAAATTCGATGAATGCTAGTTTGAACTCCTTGATGTTTTAGTTGACTTGGAAGTTTGAAAATTCTACTTGTATACCTTAACGTAATTAGTATTACTTTGTTGAATTTTCCTATAAAAATAGGAATTGTTTAATAAATTTAAAATAAAATTTGATCGGTAACATTAACCCCCCCCCCTGAATAATCCCTCTCCCAGGAATACACGATAAATACGGTAAGCCAAAGTGTTCTTTATGAATTTTGAGGTGCAGGTGCAGCGTTGTAAAACCCTACACAGCACAGGAGTATATTTCTGTACATGTATCATTTGCCCTAAGCCCATTTTCTAACCTTCATCTAGCTACGATATGTGTAATGTGTACTTGACTCAAAAGGCGAGGTGCATTTGACATTCTTCATAGCCATGTTGTGAAATTCATATTCAAATAAAGTTATAAAAAAGATCAAAAACGGCACAAGTATTGCATTATTGCATAACATTGATTTATGAATGATTTGTAAGGGCATTTATTGATGTGACAATAGAAATCCTGCAAAATATTTTATACAAAAGCATTCAGAGATGAAGACTTTGAAGACTCGTGCAGATGATTCAATCGCAGAAATATTGAAAAACAGGATAAAGGAGAAAGACACTACTATTAGAATAACGTGCGACAGGTGCAGTTGTTTGAATCCAGAGTAATAAAATGCAAAATGGGTAAAAAATATATGCTAAGCATATTAGAATGTATAAGTAAGTAAAGGGAGTTGTATTATTGGTTACATCGTTATGCAATACATTTTTTATATACTGGAAGCTAAAACATTCTAGTTGTGCCCAGGGTCGATGCGCTACAATTCGCTAGGATTTCTCAAGAAATTATAAACAAACCACGAGAAATTAATTTGGTCTGACTGCTTAGTTTATTCTTAAAACTGAAAATGTTTGAAGAAATGGAAAGTGAGATTTCCGAGGATTTAAAGCCCTTTGAAACCCTAGGAGTTATTAAGTTGAACATTTTAGTACACTTTCAGCTCTTTGACGTCAAGCCAAACCCTAACAATATGTAAACTTTAAATTGAAATTCATCTCAAGTTTCTTAGCACCTATTAGCCAAATCAGAATTTGTCTTGAAGATTAAATTTAAACATGAAATTTATGTGAAATCCCTTACGTCATGTACACACAAAAATCCCAGAGTGAAAAAGTAGAAGGAAGGTGAAAAGATTTGGGTAAAAAACTTGACATAGTGTGTAGGTAGGTTAGGGTGAAAGTAAGCTTGAAAGACGGGGAAAATCCCATCTGTCTGCCATTCAAAGTTTTTAGATCCTCAGGGTCTCTCACTCATGTAAGGGCATTAGTGTTTACTCGCATCATTCGCTTCAAATTTAGAAGACTTTTTTCCTCTTTTATATAATATGTCTGGTATAGTAATCGTTTGTTAATCACGTGTTCACGCTTTTGCTTGGTTTTGTAAATTTAGTAAGGCCATCAGATTAATAGAATATTTCCGGATGCCATCATAAGAAGGGTTAGCATCAGAAGAAAAGTTGGTTGGAATTTGTCCTGTCTAACTGTCCAATTTTGAAATGTTGACTATAAAAATTTTCATTCGATGAGAGCTTCTGTCTAACTTCAGACCGAGAAAAAAGTTAAAATTTGTTATCCTTACGCCTCTCGGTCAATAAAGGAATACAGATACATTTAGTAGTTTGACTCTGAATTAGTACAGCCCTTATAAACAATAATAACCATTCATATTTAATGCTTAAAAATTGATAGTAAATAAATTTTGTTTGCAAAATCCACAGCAGTTTTACAAAATTGCTTTAAATGTTAAAATTACTGCTGTTCAACTCCATAAAAATTTCAGCACACAATTAAATGAAAAAACGAGTTTTTACAACCACTCTAAAAACCATTAAATAGATTAAATTGTAAGAAATTAGTGTTTTCTAAGAATTGCTAAGAGATAGTCTTGTACGTCTGGTAATATGGCACTAGTGCGAGCAATACGTATTTGAGTGGACAAGGTAGCGCCTTAAATAGATGGTTAAGGTGCGAGATTGTCAGAAATTCAGAATAGGGTGTGAAAATGCTTCTTGTGATGGCTACGAATTAAGAGCTAATAAAGTAGTAGTCTAGTAAACCTACGGGTCCATCCGTACTACTAAAAATAAAAATAACTCGACCACTAAAACATAGTTGAGCGGATTAAGGGACTCATGAGGGATGTCACCGAGGAGGAAAGAGTGACTGGAATTCTAATTAAACTTGTTCGGAGAAAATAAAAGGATAACAGTACAACTCAACTTCTACTATTGACAAAAACTGGCTTTTAAACCAAGGGACTAATAAATGACATGGCATCCTACTAAAATATAGCCCACCACACCTCCTACGTGAGTTATATATGAGTAACAATACTTAATACTTTTAAATTAGACTACCGAGACGGAAAACCCCCTTCTTAATCCACTTATTTTCAGTCACCTAACTTTTAATGTTAATTTTGAATGCAGTAAGAATTATTCATTTATCTGAGTTTTGCTAATAGTTTTTCGTAAACCTTTTTCTAGTGAGTATTTGTCTGTTTAGTTACGAGATTATTGAGTGGTATTTTAGATGCATAGATTTTTCTTCCAGCGATGAGGTTTCGCTATTAATTTTAGCATTAATTTCTTGTAAATCCAATCCTGTTTTATTTCTTACTAAGATTGAATTGAAATCAAAATAAAATTCTAATAACTCAACTTTGCACTTAATTTTGCTTCCCAAATTCGTATGCATGCCCTTACAGTGGAGTTCCCAAGTAAAAATGGAGGTTTCAATTGTAATATGTATTTTTGTTTCTGATCTTACAATTATTTGGATAAACTCGAATTTATACTTATATGTCCTGTCTCCAAAATCTCTGCAACATTATTCTTCATATATATTCTTCATAATAATACATTGAAGCAAAAGCCTTATTCGTATTAGTGACCTAGGAAATCATTTCATAAGGAAAAATTCAACTAAAATAATAGCAATAGACTTTTTAAAAGTAAACGCTCAGTGTAAAATATAATTACCTGAACAAAACACAATAACCAATAGTGATACTTGAAAATGCTTTAGTCAAACTAACACCTACTGTGAAACAAAGCAAAGAAACTGACGGTAGCTTCTACTTTCTAATAAAACCTTATTAAATAACTTTAAGCTTTTTAAGTTAAGGACATTTAAGAGGTACAAATAGCTAAGAAGCGTTAATCTAATTTATTATATCCTCTATCCATGGCTACAGAAAGTGCACATCGTTCCATTGACAACTGAAGATCCTTGAAACAAATTCTTCCTGATCACTCCAATTTAAAAGACGTATTGAAATGTATTTAAGACTGGAAAAATATTTTTTTACATTATTTTTTGTACTCTCTTTTCTCAAGTAGCAAATAGTAAGTTGTGCTGGTTACAGAAAACAATATTATGTGCCCTGACAACTAATAAATCCCATTGTACTAACGTGGGTAGAGGTGAAAAATGAATCAGATTTACGAAAGTGATATTTACGTCAGTAGTATTAAGAATAGCAAGAAATGAGTCAGATAAGGTATTTTATATAAATCCTAAGAAGAAGCTTCTTCCTAGGAAATCTTGTACGAAGTAAAGAAGAAAACAACGAGAATGGCAGCTTAAAAGATCTAAAATAGTGGATTACAATAAAATTGCACTGGAAAGAAGCCTTCATACACTTTTAATGAATCCTACTTGAATAAATTTGGCCAGTACGAGAGGGATAAATCAAGTGGTATCACATTTAGGTTCCATTTTGATGTAACTATAAGGTTTTAGGAATTACAGGTCTGGTATCTCTAGAAGTGGTACTCCAGGGATGAAAAGTATAGGATTTGTGATAGGAACGCCAATCATAATAATCTTCTTGTAACGTTTATCTTATTGTTTTATTATTTCCAAGTAGGAATTAATTGGCTGGTAAAGATTTTAGAGGAATAAAAGTCCAGATGACATGCCCACTCGTTATTCTAGTAGGTAGAAGTTGGATTATTGGGTCTGATGAGTAGGCGATTGTATAAAGAAAGGTAACTCAATTTTAGGCAGTGTTGTTCTGCTAATTGAAAAAGAGAGATATTGAAAGGATCAGTGGGTTTTGCGATCTTTATCAAATATTAATCTACTTTCTTTTTATCTTTTTCAATCTTATGTTTGTCCCCAAAGGAAAAAGAAAATCAATGGAATTTCATTGCAAATCCTAAGGCAAGGTTTCTTTTGAAAATTCGAAAAATGATGTAAAAAAAGTAATGCAAATGCAAAAAAACAAAATACTTGGATAGGTTTCGATGATTCTGAAACTTGGTTTATTTCATAATAGGAATTTCTTGTTTTTAAATGTACCCTGTGGCATTGCACTTAGCGTAGGCAAAGCACTTTGGGTATTTCCAACTAAAAAAATGTCAAAATAAAAACTAGATGAAACTGGAAAAATCTTTATAAATTCAGACCATTATTACTACAGCATCATTGACGGTAGTAAAAGTATAGAATTTGCATGATTTTTTTTGCCTACCTTTGATTATAATAAAACATTGAGGCCTTTAGAAATTCAATTATAATAATAATAAATGCTTTATTTCCTGAAAGTTTACAGATAGGAATTAGTATTCATGAAGTACTTTGCGAAAAGTTTTTAGTTATTCAGAGGGTTGAACACACTTCATATCTTGTTAGTAATACTTTGCATAGCTTTCAACTTAATGTCATACTTTTTAGCAAATTAAAGAATAGTTTTTGAACAATAATATTTATGGATTGACAGGATTCATATCGGAAGTACAGACCGATAGACATAATATATTAGAGATTGAAAAAAGTTTACATTTTGAATCGCATTCGAGACTGGAAATAGTATAAGGCAGAGACTGTCTAAATCTTTTCGCCTTTTCATAACTAAGGATTTTTCATAAAGAAAATATTTTGCGTTTGGGGGAATTTTTTTGGCTTAGAATAATTCTTGGTTACGGCTAGCGTTTTAATTAAACCTGTAACCTGTACACCTGAATGTAGTAGTAGTAACTTACATAGTAATATTGTTTTGAATAGTTGGGATTGTAAAGGATGATGTTTTTCCATGTTTATACAACATGTTTGAATGGGATTGCCAAACTCGAGTTGTGAGTGAATGGTAAGGCCATAGTACTTGCTGTCGGTGTTTATTGAATACGGATTTCCTGTATTGTTAAATTGTGATTATGATAGAGAGGGGAAGCTTTATGAGGCTTTATTAAATTTTAATTAAAAGTTTCATCCTCATTTTGTTAATTTTACCTAGAACATGAAGTATGAATCAGTAACTTAAAACAAATTGTCTCTACTTGAAGAATAATGGAACTATAGCTTGCCTATAAACAAGGGATAAGCATCATAGACTAAAAACATTTGATTAATAATAATATTTTGACTAGTTTGGTGAAACCAAGTTTCATCATACAACGGAGAGTTTTTCTCGGTGACAAATATTATTATAATATTGGCATTTTAATTTCAAAGGAATATAACTTGGGGTATAAAGGATATTCTATTTTATATAGATAAAGATTGTACATTTAGTTATACTATTTTGCCATCATCCTCGTTTATCTATTCCAAATCTAATACTTTTTTTTTATTATTGAATGATCTGAAGTCACAGATGGGACTTATCTATCTGATAACTTTTAATAGATAGGAAAAGAAAGATAATTTAACCAAAAATAGCGAAAAA
>JAQGBU010000560.1:0-24385 GCA_034698605.1 Isotoma decorata
TAGCATTAGTAAATTTAAGAAATCATTTGTAAATTGAAATATTATGATTGTAAAACCTGCGGGTACATCAATCTTGGCAATAAAACCCTATCTACCTATCTATCTAGTAAAAATGCACATATTAAGTATCGTTAGATACTCTATGTGAACATTGATCTCATCTCTGATCTGTCTGTCTGGTACTGGTGTACGTCTGCACTTCCAACTCTTCGTAGGGTCAACTTTTCGAATTCTGTTTCCTCATATTGGATAGTGTTCTAGAGTCAAAAAACCGTCAAGTTCGAAAATGGGTCAAATCGGTCACACTTCAAATTTTTAAGCCGATTTTGTTAATATGTTAAAACATCGTATAATCTCCTGTTGCTTTCTACCGTTTATCCATGACAGTTATCTCTTTCCCCACGAATTTGTAATTTAATAAAGGTATTTTATCTAACGATACTTTCGTGCACCCATTTGTCATAATTTATTTTCATATCCTCAACTAGTGGAAAAACTGGTGATTCCAGTTCAATTAATCCTGCAATGCAAAATATATCTTTTGCAATCTTACACAAATGTACAATATAATTATCAATTTTTCCCTTATTATTAAATAAATAATTCAGTTGATGAGTAAGTAGATTAATGAAAATTCACATGCAGTCTGTCATAGAGTTATGCTAATTTTCTATATATTTCAAATTTACCTTATTTACAATTTTTGCTATACTTCACAAATATTACATGGGCGATCGTGTACATCAAATGCCATTGGATAGGGAAATCAAGCCAGTTTTGTTCATGTTAAGTACGATTAGAAAAGTTGCATTACATTATTATGAAATCAAAAATCAATATTTTCCAGCAGTCTTTGACTTAATAATTTGAAATGCACAATTTTAAGTCACAAGGTTATCACTTGCTAAACAGAGTGGACTACGTAGATTATATTTTAAATCAGATTATTTGTTTGATGTAGTGCAAAGGAAGGTACAAAATTTTTAATTGCAATATGCATACTAATCTTAGGTCTAAGTTACGTATTAAAAGAGTCTGTTTCGCATCATCCCGCATTATGAATATTTATTGAATTGTTCAACTTTTTCGACTTAGGTTAGTAATTCTAGTTATTATGATGAATAAACCATGACAAATGGATGTAAAAAAGTATCGTTAGAGTATCTTTATGAAATTGAAAACGTTGTGTTGAACGTTTGAATGTTGAAAGCGACGATCATGGTGTTCACCTGTTTAGAAAAACTGTTTTGTGAAATTTAAAAGTTGGAGGTTGTAGAGCCATTAAATCTGTTTTCACGAATGAGAGACCGGGGCAGCATGGAACATGTTTTATACATTTATGTCACACTGTTTTGGGTTTTTAATTTTTGAAATTGGGGGGTGTGGCCGATTTGACCCATCTTCGAACTTGAACCGTTATTTGACCCTGTGAACCCATTTCTGAAAACAGAACTTGAAAATGTTGACCCTGTCGAAAGTTATGACATGTCAGACAGACATCGGACATCGGACATCAGACATCGGACACCATGAACGTTCACATAAAGTATCTAACGATACTTAATAATGAGTCACAGTTCTCTAATGTTCTTCTTTTTTTTAGCACGTATCAAAAAACTTTTCCATCGTATCGGAATAAAAAGAAAAATTGTGTTAAACCGACATCGAAACATGTCTGCAATGCTGCCTGAAAAATGCAATCGTGGGAATGCTGCCTGAAAAATAAGCCATTCTATAAATAATTTCTGCAAAAGCTTTATTTTAAAATTTACAAAAATTTTAATCAATTTATTAATCAACTTTTTCCTTTAACTTTCAACCCATCCTTCCCATTTATTTTCACACGGACAACGTTCAAAAATCATCAGCGTAATCATAGTCATTCTTTATATTTAAATAAATCTTAGTTCCACCAACCGCATCGAGGGCTTATTTAGTTGGAAGTGTGATGGAAAAGATGTAATTTCTACATTTCATTTATTAAGTTAACTTGTACAAAATGTTTAAACTTTATGAAAGTTTAGAAACATGGTATTAATTAATATACTTAAGTTAATTGGAACTACTGAGTCATTTAACTCATTTATCACATTAGTAGTAGTCGTCTTCCAAACTTTCAAAATATTTTGTTCCACCAATATCGTATGGTAACTGATTCCATTCAAAATGCCTGGATAGAAAGTCTTTCCATTGTTTTTTATTTGTACCGAAAACAAAAAAGTCTCTGTTGGTATTTGGGTGAAATGCTATTCTTGCTGCTCGAATCACAGGTTCTGCTAATGTTGGAGCTGAAGTTGATTTGTTTTAAATATAAATTAGTTTAGAAATGCAATCATATTATTTTTATGTTTTTGTACATTTGTTTAAATCTATGGCTCTTACTATTAACCAATATGATTTTATCCGCTATTCCAGGGAAATGGGTTTCATACGTTACGATAATTCTCAAAATGATCGGTACACCTGAAATAATTTACAAGTAAATTGGATAAGTTACTTTTACTGGTCATTTAAGTTCTTGGAAGATTTTAGCATGCCGGGTGGTAGTTGTAAGCTACATAAAAAACCTCCCAGGTAGGAAATACGTTTGTAATTTAATTTCCTATGAAATATAAACGATTCTCTTTTTTGAAAATTTCTTAAGGCAAATAAAAAAACAAGCTCGTAATACTGGTCACAATAAAAACAGGACTAGTATACATAAAATAAGACTCTATATAGTCCATCACATAGTCCGCAAGTATCTGAGAATAATTCGTTTTCGTAAATTAAATGTCTGTACAATTGTTCAGATTAGCTGAGTTCAGATTTACAATTGCAGTAGTATCAAATGCACCAAGAACTCAATTCCAAACCTGAAACAAAAGCCTGAACTGCATTAAAATATGTGTGGATTACAGTATGTTGTTTTTCTTACATTGAAAGCATCCTTGTTGAACGAGATTAAATCCTTCCATATTAAGAATTAATATTGCTTGTGATACATTTTTGTAATTATTTCCCTCTGTTCGTACAAAAATGGAAATTTGGTCGATCACTTTGTCAATATAACGCATGAATTTATCAGATCTGCCAGCTACAGCTGCATTTCTCAAATCCCACCCTCCAACATCAACATAGACTACTGAAAAATGTAAATTAAATAATTTCAAATTTTAAGTTCTAATAGGCATTATGGAGTATTAAAAAATAAATAAAATCGCCTACATGGTTTCCAATCTTTGTCTCTAGCCTCTCCCAAAGAATACTTGTAATTTCGAAGATAATCTGTCCAATCTTCCTCTTGCACTGTATCCATTTTAGTATCTTTTCTCCATTCCAGATTCTACGGATTCAAATTTTTTTAAATTAAAAGCTTACATTTTTAGATTGCAATTAACAAATTTACATCATTTTTACAATACTCAATACTTTCAGTTGCAAATGACTTATAAAAATTTCAAAACCATCCATGATTACTCTAAAGTTGCATTTTGCAACAGCATTACAAGTTTTGTATAATAAACTGCAATGGGTTCTGGCTGTCTTAATCTGATTAATAGGTTAAAGCTTTTGCAAAAAAAAAATAAGTTGCACTTTAAAATTGAATAATATAGCTAATAAATCTTATAAGCAGAAAATATTCTCACGCTTTTGCCTGCCTCAATTCCAGCTTTTCATCAACAATTAATTACTATGTACATTCCCAGAGGAAAGATAGTACATAAATTCATTTTTATACGGATCTAGACTATACTTGTAGTTTCAGCGAATTTAAAGTAATTAATCATGAAACAAAATGACTGATTTTGCTCGCACTACCTTTTTGATGACCGGATGTTTTACTTGTATAATGCTAATGTATAATATCAACTGCGGCTTAGAGGTAAAATACGTCATGTCTTATTAGTCGTTGTTTAAGCATTTCTTCTTTTTTTAAATCGGGAATCTTTCAAGTACATATAACAACGTGAATTTCAATTTGGGTATTTAATAAAATGTAAAATTGAAAGTTTTTATTGCTTAATGAGCATTCGTACATGAAAAGTGCATGGGAAGTATCATGGCCTTTATTGATAAAAAAGCGTTACAGAAGTTCTGATCTCTGCTAAACTGGATTACAGGTTTAGTTTATAATTTTAAACAACATCAAGCAAAACTCAAGCAAGTTGTAGTGTAAATTTTTTGTAATTTTTATTTTATAACAAACTTACATTCATAAGCATGATTTCAGCCTCCTCAAGGTCATAGTACCGAGCTGTAATTAAGGCAGTACATTAAATAAAGGTAATTTCATTTAATTATCCAAATGATAATTATATAAGTAAACTTAAAATTGCAATTTACCTCGTAACCATCGGACTAAGTACACATCTTCTTTCATGTAGTCATGAGGAAGCTTGAATGAAACTTTTTCTTTGAACTGTATTTACATGAGATAAGAAAAATAAACCATGTTAATACATAAGTAGGACATTGCATTTGCATTAAAATCAAGAAATTCTTCTGTTATAAGAGAATTTTTTTGTTATATTTATTTAACTCGATTTACATACCATCTTTATTACTTTATGCTTTTAAGGGATGAACTAGACTTGGCTAACTTAACATAACACAAAAAGTTAAAAAGTTTTGGGTTTTAAGTTTATTAGTTCCCAACTAAATAAACCGAGATTAAAATATCAAGTTTTAAAAAATGCCTAAGTTTTTAAAGTTTTTGCAGTAGGTGAGTTCGGCTATCGCGGTAAATATGCAGACTAGAGTTATTTTTTTTGTAAAGCCAATTATCGTCAAGCGTTGGGGACGTTGGAGCAGGCTTGACGATAAAGGCCAATAATATGTTTCAATTTAGAGTTATTCTTCATGGACAATGGGGTCGTTAAAGTTTTTCCCTATAAACTTTATAAGATTCGTAGGTATAACCGTATTGTAGGCTGGGTTGGGGGGCATCGGTCATGTCACAGAGTCGCAGTACACCTGAAACCACTTACTGGTACAGTAAAACCAAATATGTTTCATATACTCCATTTTCAATAGCAAAAAATACAATTTGGCGAAGAACGCCAGAAAATAGGGTGCTTAATCCTTACTTTTTGAACAAGGATAATGCTTACTTGCATCTCTGTCAAATTTTTGAAACACGCTCCAAAATAATTCTGCAAGACCTTTAAAAAACGGCTTGAACATTTACTACATACTACTATTTTGAAACTTATTATCCGTGTACAGAACATACCTCCACCATGTAATTAAAAGAAAATCGATCAATTTCTGTATTTTTTTTAAAAATGTACATGAGTCAGAAATAACACTTACCTGTTCCAAAATCTGCTTTTCTTTCAATGTAAGAGTCAAATCCTCTTCAAATGTTCTTCCATTACAGTTTTCAAACAATATTTGAAACCATATACAAAATATAAATAATAATTGTATACCCCTATTTAATTCCATGTCTAAATTTTACTACGAGACGGAAGACGAGACCCTTTTAAAGTAAACTTGGCTAAAGATAAGTGTAATTCCTACTAATTTATTTGGAAGGTGAAAGGAACAAAATTATTATTCATTGATTGTATAAGAAAACGGGAGTATAAAATTACTGTAATTTATTTACAATTAATCGTAAATCAAACATATATTGCTAGTATACTATCAAAAACGGTTTGAAATTGGAAAAAGTTGGACCTGCAAGAAGTCTGAAGCCTAGTCTGGCCTTTTGCAGAAACTAACCGGAGTAAGTGTCAGGCGTTAGTCCAGGTCTACACCAAGTTGAAGTAAAAGTCCCTTTTTCAACTTTCAGGAAATTACTAACGAGATCATCGTCACAATTACATTTGTGGGAGTCGTAGTAAATTGTTGAAAATTTAATTGAAAAAGGCATGCAATTCTATATCATTCTGTTACCATCTTATCATTAAGGCTTACAGTAGCAATTAATGTGCATCATTCCTGTAAAAACACCCACACCATGTATGTGTGTTTTTTTAAGTTAAATATGGATAGATCTGATAGTTTACTACAGAATTTAATTAAGTAATTATTATTTCTGACAGTTATAAAAGCTACTAAAGATACAAGTTTGCAACACGATAGCACTGCAGCAAAAAGAATACTTTTTACACAACAGTAGATACAAATCAAAAATGCCTTTATTCGCAGCAGTGGGACGCTTTCAACTACGCTATTCGAAAATTTCAGACTCAAGTTCAGCTTTGACATTCACCAAATTTATTCTGTAATGATTTTTTTTACATAAATCAAATTGTTCCTGTCTGGACGGGCCACGTCAGACCCGTTACCCCGGACTCGTAGAAGCTAAAAAAACTACGGAGTGTGTAGAATTATCTTACGTAGAATTAATCTCACATCGATTACTATTATTATTTAAAAATATGTGCGTTACATGCAATTCTATCATTTTTTATCCTTCCTTGAGGTCAATACTGTTTAAAGTATCCAATCCCTCTACATGCCATAATCAATTCAGCTAATTATTGGTTTCAGTTCAAGTTTGACTAAACAAAATAGCTGACCTTGTAATGATTAAGGGCTGTTTCGAAATGACAAGTATAGGTTTTGGAATGGAATCTGCATTATATATATGCATATCTAAAGATTTTAGACAAATTATCATAGGCAGGTTGTACAGCAAAACCGAACCGTAAGAATTTCCGCAAGTCTGTGATATCTATTTACGATGTCAACTCTGCGTTTTATGACATTAAAGTAGAAGCAAATAAACGGATTGATAGATCTTATAATGGGGCATCCGTGGATGGTCAATTCGGCATTTTAAAGAGATACGACTGACTTTCGAAAAAAGTTACATCTTCGTTTCTCAATCTTATCTTTACTGAAGGAGTTAAAAGAAATTACTGCTACTGGGACCTGAGGTGTTAGAAATATGTGAAGGGAGAACAGAGATGTTTTACGTCAATACAAGAAAGAGAGAATTACGGACCCGTACATTTTTCTATGCGTTCACATCTTATATGATAGTTATCTTCAGCAGATGGGTGATTAATTAATGATAATACTATGTAATTTCTGCCAAGTCATGCAATATTGCTTTATTTACTTTACAGCAGACATATTACATTAATTAAGTTATTTACTTAATTATACTGCAAAGGACGAGTTATTCATGATGACTTGATGATGTGAGTAATTAATTCATTTAAAAAGTATCTAGACTTGTGTAATGCAAGATGGAACAATCCTTAATGTTTTCGAGTAAAAACAATAGGAATTCATGAGTAAAATATTTGTTAATTGCAGTTTTTTTTTTTAATTATGCATAAAAGTCTTAGTCATACTATGCACGCTGTTCTGGACTAAAACTGATGTACAATTTTTTATAAAATAAAGTATTCACACGGATGCACAAGTCTTTACACTTTGCAACCGTAGACTTTCAAAATCATTGCATGAGCAGAATATAATTAACAATCTTTTGATCAAATAATTACAGAGTTTTGCAGTTGTTGACCAAATCGACGTCATCACCTCTTAAATATTCAAAAAACTATGCGAAACTTGTTGAGGGTGATACACTTTTTGGAGGTTCTAAAAGCTTACTATTTGCATAATAGTAAGTGTTTTAAAAATTACCTAAAACCTAAAAAAGCTAACATTGTAATGTATGTAAATGTAAGTACTTCACAGGCTGTTTCATTTTCAATAGGAACAAATATCAATTCCAAGTCAAAACTTAAAATTTTTATTTCCAATCCTCACCATCATCTTCATCCCTGTGTACTCCCAAGTTCCACCAAGTTCAGGGGGCAATTCATTTAAGTCATACAATACATAATGAGGATTTCTGGTAGCCACTTCTTTCTATTCGTTCCTTAAATTCTTGCCATTTCAAGAGCTACATGAGAGCTTTTGAAGGCTCGATAAAATATTCTGTAATCGCTAGAACTACACAGTTTAGATACACTTAAGTCAAGTTTGAGCGTAAAAAAGTGTGATTAACTTATTATAATATGCTAGATATGGTGAAAGTTTTATTTAGTAAACCTTTATTTCCGGCCAGAGACAGCCGAAGACATCATATTGCCTTATTTTGAGGTATGAAATATGAAAAAAAATTACATAAAAGGAACAAAGGTAAAGAATAAGATTTTGGTGCAGTCTGTTTAATATTAGGAATAGAATTGGCTTGAAGTTGTGAAACTATTTATTCCTACCCAGAAACTAAAATTCGAAATTTCATGCTTTCTATTTAGTTTCTTGCCGTACAAGCGATTACTTGGAAAATTATTCACTCCTGATTAACAAGCTTTCCCCTGTTCATAGCTAGCCATTTTTAAGATGCACAATTTTGCATTAATTTAGTTTATGCTTTATATGAATTGTAAATTAAATTAAGATAAAACTCGTTGAAATTCTGAAATTGGTATTTGGTTCAAGCCTGTACCTAACGCTGAATATATCAGCGTCACCATTTTGTCCTCAGACCCCTTGAGTACATAGAGTTTGAAGTCAAATTTTAATTTTTTTTGTTGTTTATATTTTTGTTTAATTAAATCAACCCTCAATCAAGGTGTCTCCCACTAGTTGTCCCACGAATAGAACGGAAAAGCTAAATTACCACTTTATGGCATAAGAATTTTTATGGCACTATCAGATTTCAAAATCTTCCAACCTTTAGGAGTATGAAACCACAATTTATTTTACTACGAGTTCATTTCCAATCCATACCCTTCTAAAGTTAACCCTGCTTAAAGTGTGAGGTGAAGGTTCATCGGGAGATTGAATCAACCCAAATTGGGATATTCGGAAGTAGCACAATCGCGGCACTGTCTAAAGGGGTACTTATCGCCTGGTTGAAAGCAAAGGAAGTATTCGGTGACATGTTGCTGAGTCCATTTTAAAAGGGGTCCAAGATTTTGGTCACGGAAGTACCTACCTAACCATACAATTTAATCCCAATTTACATTGTTTCTATGTCTAAGCATCATTGTTCTTCGAATATTTATGAGATTATCTTGAAACATTTCTTTAATATCGCTAGCTGTCAACTTTTTGTAAAGGTTATACCTTTTCTCTCTTGTATGTTGTTGTGTTAGGAGACAGTAGAAGATGTCTCCGTCTTTTACAGTTAGTTATAATATACAATTTATGTTATTTTTTCAAACCATAAGCTAGACCTGGGGAGTTATTTAAGGGGGGGCTTTAAACCGGGGGGGGTTCTAAATCGCGTTTTACGGTATATAGATTTCCTATTCGATAAATAAAATAACCAACTCTCGTTTTGGTTTCCGAAAAGCTAATTATCAGCCTGAACCCTTCTTTTTATTTATTCATTCGGGAACTTTCCATCGTTCCCAATTTATACCTAGGCCTCTTAGACGTTATATCTTTAAAGTTCCATGACTTCGGAAGACAGTTCCACTCCGTAATTGCTCCGAATTTCAAACATTTTTTCGACAGTTCTGTCTTAAACGTAGGACGAATTAACCTAGGAAAAGTAGTCCTAAATATATAATTTTAAAATGAAACCAATCACCAAAATCTTCATTCTCTGTTTTTACATATTTCAATACAAATTTAACACTAGCCAGTCGCTTTCGCTCAGATACCGTAAAGTAAAATAATTCTGTCAAAACAGTTCATGCATGCAAATTGACTTTAAAACCTTCTTTCGTTTCCTTTTCAATCTTCTACTCAATACAGGATAAAAATAAGAGAACAAAAACCTAGATTTTGCGGAGACACATGCATGTCCGACTTTTATTAATGAAATGCGCATTTTTGCATTTTTAATCTTAAGCTCAGTACAATTAAGCCATGCTATCTTTATTATTTTTATAAAATTCTCCTAAAATGCAATGGTGTAATTATCAAAAGTCATAATCATAATCTTTACGATAGGAGTAAACTTTAGTGCCTCCAAGTTCAGGAGGCAGCTGATCCAAGTCATATTGACTTTTTAGATATTCTCTCAATTTTTGTTTATTCGTTCCAAGAATAACCAATCCTTTATTCGTATCTGGATGAAATGTTAGTTTTGCTGCACGCACAATTGGTTCTGCAATAGCTGGAGCTGATTTCAATATAAACAGATAAATTCTTTATAGAGTATAGGTTCAAACCCTTTAATAGGTTGGCAAAAAGTAACTTACTATTTAGAACCAATATTTTATCTGCTATTCCAGGGAAATGAGTTTCATAGGTTACAATAATCCTTAGAATAATTGGCACACCTGTTATGAAAAGACACAAAGTGCGACATCAGAAATCTTCCTGGTTAGTGTCAGTCAGAATTATGTAGGCTAGGTTGATTACACGTCACATTGTCTAACGTACTTTGTCTAAAATACATTGTCTAATTTGAATTTTGTCTAACGCATATTAGTCTAATTTTCCTTCCCTTTATAATCCCCTTGAGACTTCTAGTACCCTTCAGTTGGCCCAAAATTGAATTTTTTTCGTGTGCACAGGTAAAGAATGCTCAATGATTTTTCAAATTTGAAAAAAATTGTATACGAGTTGCTGAATTGTCTTCGCAGTACCAAAATTAAAAATTTTAAAATGCTTCGATGTTTGTTTATACGAGGGAAACAATATCACAATCAAACAAGAAAAACACGATTTACTACCGACGTAATCGTGGACATAAGAGCTGTTACATGGTAAAGAAGGCTAATTTTGTACAAAGATTAGGGGAAATTTTGAGTAAGCGTTATCTACAAAGCCTGATCCTGATAAGTATAAACTTTGCAATAGTACTCAAAAACTAAAGTTATATGCCTTTATGCATTTGAAATTGTAATTAAAACCTTGGTATATTTTTCCAATCAGAATTAGGGCTCGGGGAATCTTAGCTGAAGCAAAATCAATAGTGATTAATAATTCTACTTTGCCTATTTGTGAAGCAGCTTTCGAAGTTGGTAGGATGATAATCCATTCCATGTCCATCATTTAGCCCCACAGAATCTCCAATTAACCATGTCATTTCATTATACTATTAATAAAAATATTTTTGGTTTACAGAAAAAGTTCACTTATCTTCAGACCAAATGGTTTTAGACATGGAAAATTGGTAGACAAATTAGACGAAATATTTTAGACAAAGAGTTGTTAGACAATGTTCGTTAGGGGGAAACAAGACCTTCAACCCACAAAGGGTTGACAAATGTCACTTCAATTCCCATGCAGAGGTTGTTTAGCACCACCCCCACCACTGTCAAAATAACCCCCATGTACAAATTATCGTCATCTGTCGAAGCGTTAAGTCTTGCTATAATTATAACTGACCATTTACAGACAATTGCTTCAAGATATTAAATAATTGCCTATAAACCTGTATATAATACAATATAGGCTAGCATTACTAACATTGTAGACATCCATGTTGGATAAGATTGAATCCGTCGACGTTTAGGAGTAAAACTGCTTGAGATACGTTTTGATACTTGTCTCCTTCTTCTCGGATTTTTATATAGACTTCATCAATTGCTTTGTCAATGAATCGAAGAAATCTTGCACTTTTACCTCCCACTACTGCATTTCTTAAATCCCAATCCCCAACGTTTACATATAGAACTGAAACAAAAACATTTATATAGTAAATTTTAAATATTCTATTTTAGCACATAAGGTATCCTAAATCTTTGATATTATCAAAAAGCAACATGGTAATGAGCTGTATATTATTTTTTTAATAATGCTGCCAGCTTAATAAAACAATTGTAGTAGAACTTTCAACACTTCTACCCAATTTTATATTTTATTCGATTCGAAAAATTCATGAAGATAAAGTTTAGTAAGGCTGTAAGTTACTTACTATGCGCTGTAATTTTCAAAATACTTACTAATATGCCCTTCCTTATCTCTAGATTCAAGTGAATATCTGTAATTATTTTGATAATCTGACCAGTCTTCTTCTTGAATTGTATCCATATTATTGTCTTTCCTCCATTTCAGATTCTGAAATCAAGTAATTAACGGTTTAATAGGTACTTTAAAAACGCATTACTTACAAATACAAAGCACATACTGCGTAATTATTATATGGTTATCAAATACCGTCTTTATCGGATTATAACCCCCCTCGGTTTAACTACCCCCCCCCCTAAATAACTCCCCGGGGTCTACATTATGTTTCAAATATTAACTCCCCCTCCAGGAATAATCCCACCTCCAAAAAATAAATTCTGTCTTACGATAAAGGTTTCTTTGCATTTCAGTAGATTATTAAGCTAATTTTTGGGCCATTTAAAAATAAAGTAAGAAAACAATTAAAAATAATACTGCTGCCCATCTTAAGTATCACCCTTTGATCCTATTTCATTATAATACCCTCAACTGTGATAATGTAATTTTGAAAAAATAAATCGAAACATTAACTCCCCCGGGGGTTCTAATCCGATAAATACAGGAATTGGACTTATTTTTTACTTACTTTAAGCAATAACTCTCTGGACTCTTCCAGGTTGAAGAATCTTGCTGAAATTGAAAAACATCAATTTTATTCTTTAAAAAACGTTCAGAAGGTTTTATAAATCGGAATTCGTAAGTAAACGTGAAAAATTACATCGTAACCATCGAATAAGATAGTAATCCTCTTTCATGTATTCATGGGGAAGATCAGGTAGCATCATTTCCTTAAACTGCGAATAAGAAATAATTCAGGAATTTTAATAGGTTCAGGCCATAAATAACTTTCACATAGTGAGAAAATATCACGCAATACAATCTTATAGTGCAACTTCTTTAACAATAATATTTACGCAGTCTTTTTGAACATGTTTCCATAAGAAAAATGTTTTTGAACGTAAAAGAGAAAAACAAACTTAGATTTTTTTTAAAATGCACTAGGCCATGAGAAGTTTACTACCTTCAAATCTATTTAAATGAATTGTAAATATGTATTTGTGAACAGTCTTGCAAAAACGGGGTCCCTAGATGAAAAAAAATCTGTTACATATTACATATTACGTCTAGGGATAAAAAGGTGTTATAAGATGATTACCATAAATCTTGAATTAAAACTCCATACGGGGTTATTTAATCATTCAAAAGAGTAAGGCTATAATGATTCCACGGTGCGGACTTATTATTTCGAAATAACGTTTTTTTTAAAAAGACGTACACTTTTGATTATTGTTCTACAAATTTAAAGGATTTAATAGAAATGTTTGCCTATTTGATTACATATATTCATATTTTCTTTGAAATCATATTGTTATTCGGATTTATGTATTTTATCAGTTCAAAAATAATTTTTTTAAGCCATAAGCCGGTTGGAAGTTGGAAGTTTAAAGGTTCAACAATTGCAAATAAACAAACTTGGTTCAGGATTTATTCTGCAGGGACTAATTTTACCAAACATCATATTTGCCATGTGGAGGTATTTATGACGGAATATATGACAGATGCAGTTCAGATCTCAAAAAGGAATGCCTGACGAATAAGAGTAAACAATTAATTATCTTCAATTAACAGTTCAAAAATCCGACCTAATATCATAAGGACCTCTGTTTCCCATGGTTAAAATTCCACAGATCATGTTTTCGCTAGACCTAAAATCCAGTAGAACCTAATTTAGTTTTTAAGACCCTATCTTCGTTACTCTTTCATCGGGATGCCGGCTTACTTAAATGATTTCCCTTACAAATGCTGAAATATTTCAGCATTTGTAACTGTCTGAAACAAAATTTAATGGTCGATTCAACGGAAAGGCTAAATAAATTGTAACAACATTTGAGCCCTAATACGAAAGCTATTGATAAATTTTCAAAAGTTAGTAATAGCGAATTAGAAAATAAAAGTTTAGACACACTTCAAAATGAAGCTTACTAAATGCGTTTATCTTTGTTAAATATTCAGATTCATTTTATTCCAGTAAATTCAGATGACCAATTTTTACCGACAAAACACTTAAGACAAAATAACTCAAGACTGACCTTATCCAAAGCTGTTCGCTCATCTTGGTTCAAAGTTAAGTCTTCAAGGAATGTTTTTCCTAGTGATCCCACGCACAGGCTTTGTACGATGCAAAGAGTTAAAACTAATTTCGTATCCATTTTTCCCTAAATTTTAAATTTCCGAATTTTATTTCCTTCAACTATTTCAAATGTCTTCTTGTTTGCATTTGCAGATATAACCAGATGAAACAATGAGAACCCCAAGGGACAACTGTTCTCTCTTGAGACTGGCAAACTACTCTGAACTAATAAAAACGCTTGCTAGTATTTATGCCTTCAAAAAAGATGTAGTACACGTCCGACCAATCTTAAGTACCTTTGTTAAATGTACAAAAAACACCTTGCTTGATAAATAGGCAAAGGCAAATTTCATTTAATAAAATATTTCTGCCCACACCTAAAGTATGGAGAAGTACGTGTAACGTAATTTTATAAAGAAATATTAAGGCAATAAATAATATTCTTTCTACTCAAACATTGAATGCCAAAAGGTAGCGTTTTATCTACGACTGAGGTGTGGAAGTTTGCATTCTGATAAATCCTAAGCATTCTAATGGGTCGTGTTTCTATTTCTTAAAAAAATTTTTATATACATAAATGCATGGCGGATTCGTTTCTCAAAATAAAATTGCAACTCAACACTAACATGCTATACAGATATAATGTGTAAAAGATATTCCACCTGGGAGCTGGGATGGGGAGCTAATACTTCAATAGAAAAATCCAAGATATTAGCAGGAAAAATAAAGCATGATCTTTGTGATACCTATGTATCAATTTTTGCAGACTAATTACGAAAAAATGCCTATTATTTCAACCCCCTTGGTTCGTTTCGTGCAGTGTAAATAATTTTAAAGTGACTATGGAAGAAGCCATTATTTTAGCAACAATTAAGGTAAGACGGAAAATTAAGTTTAAATCTAAAAAATGGTACAAACTTATTGTAAGTAAATTTTGTGAGTTAGGATTTTAAAAGTATTTTAGATCGATAATAAGACCACTTTCCTTGAAAAAGTTCTCAGAAACAGTTTAATTCGTTTTCTTGACATAAATTTTGAAAACTCATTTGAGTTAACAGATTTTGTGTTTTATATTTTTTTTCTATGGGGTTTAATCTCAGAAATGTTTTACCTTTTATTTCTTTGATTTACTTCGTTAACGTTATTTTAGAAAGGAAGGGTCTACTTGAATCTAGTAAATTTTTAAACATCATTTGCCAAAAATGGCCTTGAAAGGGATTCAGTTGAAAATGTTAAGTCAAGCAAATTACACAACATGCAATTACTCAGACCTGGATATCGTTTAGATGGTAGTTAATAAAACTTCTTTAATCGTACCATCCCTGTAGTTTTTTTATTACAATGTTTTTTACTAACAATGAGAGCTGAGGCATGTTTCTA
Organism: Isotoma decorata; assembly: GCA_034698605.1. Lineage (NCBI taxonomy): Eukaryota > Metazoa > Arthropoda > Collembola > Entomobryomorpha > Isotomidae > Isotoma > Isotoma decorata. The sequence goes on from JAQGBU010000560.1 coordinate 15,317, forward strand.
TGATAAAAATACACATTATTAAGTATCGTTAGATACTTTATGTGAATGCATTCACGATGTCCGTTAATTTGACCTGTCTCTCTAGGGTACGCCTGAATTTCCAACTTTTCATAGGGTCAACTTTCCGAATTCTGTTTTCACATATTGGAGTGGGCCCTCCTAGAGTAAAAAAAAAACCTTCAAGTTTGAAAATGGGCCAAATCGGTCACACCCCCCATTTTGAACAATTTTATATGAATGTAAAAACATTGAGTAATCTCTTGTTACTCTCTACAATCATTTATGAAAACAAATGCCTGTTTCACCACGAATTGATAATTTCATGGATTCCAAGCACTTTTTTGAGTTCATTCTCAATTTTCATTCACCCAAAAGGTATTCCAAAAGGTATTTTATATCACGATACTTAAATGCATCCATTTGTCATGGCTTATTTTAATATTCTCAACCAGTGCAAAAACTGGTGATTCCAGTTCAACTTATTTTATGCAGCATGAAACATACCAGCTTTTAAAAAATAAGATATCTTTTTGCAATCTTTTTTTCAATTATTATAATAATTCAGTTGACGAGTAAGTAAATTAATGATAATTGAAAGAAGTATGTTATTAGGATAGGATACGCTAATTTTTTGAAATGCTCAAAATTCACTATATTTTTTTATTTATGGAAGACGCTGTCATTTTCATTTTAAGCTAATTCCTTTAGAGAATGTTATTATTCTAAAAAAAATAGTAAATGGAGTAATCGTGTACATGAAATTCTAGAGTATGGAAATCAAACCAAGTTCGTTAAGGTTAAAGCAAATTTAGTAAAAGCATGAAACTACTATATGAAATGATTATTCTCCAGCAGTCTCTGAATTATTTTTATATTATAGTTTATAGATAATATATACATAAAAGCTAATGTAGAATTTTAAGAGCATTCTTCACACGGTCATCACTTGCTAAAAAAATAAAGTGTACTCAAGAAATGTACTTTATATTTTTAATCAGATTATTTTTGTTTATTATAGTGCAATGGAGCGAACGAAACTTTTAATTCCAGTATGTATACTAAACTTAGGTCTAGGTCTAAGTAACACATTAATAAGACTTTTTCATGCTTGTTGTAAGTTTTCATTATGTGATTCATCTATCATTGCGCCATGCATATTTGTTAAATTATTTCAGTTTTTTAACTTCGGTAAGTAATTCTAGTTAACTATGACGAGCTGATTGTACTCTTACAAATCAAGTATCGCAATACTAAAAGCTTGTTCTTTTTTCTTAGGTGAGGCAAAAGTTAAAGATGCAAAAAAATGATGCTGTAACGGCGAAGCCTAAGTATACATTCCAACGCCAATCATAAACCTTTATACATGGATAACTCCATTTTTGAACCCTTTTCATGAAATTTTGCAGAAAACTGGACACTCACATAATAATGATTAGTTTCATTCCGCCCATGATGAATCCGTCTTATGCATATTAAAGCGTTGAAAAAAAATAGATTAATGTGCATTTTGCAGTTCAGATATATTGTTTAGCGCAAATCAAATACGATATAAATGTGCAAAACTTAATTCTGTATTTAGCTAAAAAAAAACCGCATGATGTGAGTTGTTTCGTTTCTAAGTAATCATTACGAAACTAAATGAAGTTTTTGCATAAAGGGGTCTAATATACAAAAGAGCAATCAAGGGAACTTAAAATTGAATGAAGTATAGTGAGCAAGGTATCAATTTTAAGAAAGCTGACATTTTTGTAACATTGTCTTTTTAAACGTTCTAAAAACAGAGTACATAAAATCAAACATTAAACCGTTAAAATCTTAGGTGAGGCAAGTACTACATACTATTACTTAATGCAATCAAAAGGGAAAAATAAAAATAAATATGTTTTTTTCAATCACTGGACAGAAAATTTTAAAACATCACAGTTTAATCAGTTAGTTTCATATATTTTTCCCCCTTTTGATTGCATTTAACAATAGTCCTTGCCTCACCTAATATTTTAACAATTTTTGAGTTTATTTTTACTTAAAATGTATCAAAAAATTTCCCATGGTATCGGTATCGCAATAGAAATAAAAATTTTATTAAACCAACATCGAAAAATTTGTGCAATGGGATCGTGGGAATGCTGCCAGAAAAGTATGCAATTTATAAATAATTTCTGATCAAGCTTCCTTATTATTTTTTAGCAATTTATCAATCATCTGTTTTCCTTTTAATTTTTCAACCCACCCAACCTATTTGTTTTCTCACCTACGTTCAAAAATTAGCGTAATCATAGTCATTGTTCATATTTGAGCAAATCTTACTTAGTCTCACAAAAGCAGGTGGTAGTTGAAATCAAAAGCCCATGAGCTAGCCAATGTTATCTCAACAACCAAAGAGCTTTAGGTGACCTTATGGAACCCATAATTGAAGAAAGATTTTGAAAAAGTTAATCCTATAAAACGCTATAACAGCTTTACTGCGAAAGGGGAAGCCTATGGAGCCCTAACAAACGATAACCGGAGAGACAGACAGACTGACACGTTAGACGTTCACAAAATTATCTAAACGAGACTTCATAATTTAGTTTAAATAAAGAAACGTAATACATTTAGGGCTTATTTAGGTGGAAATGGGAAAGCTTAACTTTACATTTCATTTATTAAGTTGAAGTTTACAAAATGTCTAAACTTTATTAAAATTGGTGGAACGTGGTATTAAATGTTAATTAATTAGCAAACTGAACTTACTGAGTCATGCACAAAGATATAGATGCCTTAAAACTAATGCACTATGTTATAGTACCCACTGCTCATGCATCACATTAGAAGTAGTCGTCTTCCAAAGTTTCAAAATATTTTGTTCCACCAACATCATAAGGTAACTGATCTCATTCAAACTGCCTGGATAGAAAATCTTTCCTTTGCATTGCTTTTAATTTGTACCAAAACAAAAAAGTCTCTGTTGGTATTTGGATGAAATGCTTGCTGCTCTAATAAGAGGTTCTGCTGATATTGGAGCTGAACTTGATTTGTTTTTAATAAAGAAAATACCTAGTTTAGAAATTCTGAAATATTTTTTTCTTTTAATTTTTGTGCATTTCATTAAATCTCTATTAACCGATATGATTTATCCGCAATTCCAGGGAAAAATGATCGGTAAACCTAAAAACATTTACAAGTAAATTGAATAGGAAAATGTTAAGTTCTCGTGAAAGGACATAACATGGGATTTTGGGTTTCCACGGATTTTTTTGAATTTTTGACACAATATGAAGCTCAGCATGCTTCATAAGTTTAATTAGGGCCGTGACCGTTTATGATACATCATTCGAAAGAGCTAAACACGCCAATTCTAAAAATAAGGTCACGACTTAGCGACCTTTAAAAAGTCACAAAAAAATGACGTAGCACAATCCCCATTGCACAGCATATCGTTCGAAAGTTCGATATGCCATGGTTTTTGATATACGTATAAAACCATGAAGAATTTGTGAACATTTGTAAAATAGGTAAACTGATAGACGAATGAGAAAAACATAGAACTTGGTACAAGTACCGTAAAACGCGATTTAGAACCTCATGGGGAGTTATTTTTTCAGCCCTTCAAATAGAGTGGGGCTCTTTCGGGGTGGGGCTCTATTCCGGGGGCTTATATTTTCAAAGCTAAAACCAAAGAACATTTTATATAAAAACCAACAATTATGTTCGTCGAAATCCAAATATTTCAAGGGGGTTCTAAATCGAGTTTTACGGTATATTCAATTAATATCAATAATAACATTAATAACCAATCGAATATAAGAACTTTAAAAGAACACAACGTTAAGGAGAACCATTTTGTCTGCACAATCAAGCTAATATTGTTTTCCTACTTTACAAAAATTCTTTAAAACATTGAGAAACCTGTGGACCAAAGAAAACGTGGAAGGTTAGGACAATAATAAATTTATTAATGAAGGACAATAATAAATTTTCTGGAAAAGTTTTTTACTTGCGTTTGTAATACGACCCTAAGTGCCCTATTTTACCTTGTCCAACTTTGAAGGCCTGTGGAAGGTCAACGGGCAAAAGTGGGATGACAAAATCTCAGTGACTGTATAGACCTATGTCAGGGGAATACGCTTGCATGATCAGCTTTATCCCACTTTTGACTGTGGGGGTGGTATAGTCATATATGTAAATGACAGGTACTCTTATGAGGAGATAGATTTCAGTTGTAAAAGTACCCCTGCATTGAATGAACTTATTATAATTAAAGTTTGGAAAACGGGTTTAAAACCAATAATTGTTACTACTATTTACAATCACCCTACGACTGCCGTTACAAAGTTTTCAGAACTATTTGGCAGCCTTAACTTTGAATTGTCGTCTTGAGAAGGGGACAGAATTATTTTTGGTGATTTTAACATTAATCTTTTAAAACATTTTGAAAACTTTGATTTAAATATTCATAAGTTTTGCTTAGTAAGCGTGGAGTATGGATTATGGCAGCTCATAAAGAAGCCAACTCATAATAAAGGATCGTTATTAGACAACATATTTGTCAATAATAAATAGCATTTTAAGGTTAGTGGTCAGTTCCCCTTTACTGGTTCGGACCATCAATTAATTTATGCAGTAAGAAAAGTAAATAATAACAAACTCCCATCAAGGGTTGTGCAATGTAGAAATTACAAGAATGTGGACTGGGAAGTTATTAGCAAGGAGATTGCTGAATTTAATTTCATAGAATCTGATACTTTTAGCAATAATCAGAGTATTCTTACTGATAATGAGTTGTTAAGATTTAATGGACATGTTCAATCTGTATTAGATAAGTACGCACCTATGAAAAAGCGTATTGTGAAGGGTAAAATTAGCCCCTGGTTTACTCCGGAATTGGGTGACCTCATTAAAATTAGAAATTCGGCTCATAAAAAAGCCATTTTATCTAAGGACGAGGATGATTGGAAAAAGTACAGAAAGGCACGAAATGAAGCTAATTTTAAGACCACATATGACAAAAAGGTGTACTTTAAGACCAAATTTTTAAGTGAAATGAACAGTTGTAATATTTGGAGTACTGTAAATAAATTGACTACTTTTAGACAAAAATCTTCAAAACAGATCAGTTCCTTAGACAGCAATAACGATAATATATGCATACCTTCTGAAATCTGCGATTTACTAGCTGATACATTTATTGTAACTGAACCTGAAGTGACTGTAATTCAGCATTTTAATGATACAGTGAATGACTATTGCTTAAATTATGATTTTACGGATAGTGTTGAGGGTGATATTGATCCTGTAATTGCTGAATATGAAATTGAGGGTGCTATACATCATTCTAAAAACACATCCAATAATGATTCTTTATTCACTAATATTGCTGTTATCAAGAAATGTTCAATTGTACTTGTTGTGTTGTTAGCAACTATTTTTAATAGAATTATTAGTTGTTCTAATATACCGCAGTGTTTTAAAGCTGCCCGAATCGTACCTTTTTATAAAGGAAAAGGTTCAATGAAAATTGCTAAAAACTACAGACCGATATCCATTTTAATTGCTTACTGTAAAATCTTTGAGAGAGTGTTATTTGCTAGGTTATCGGTCAGAGTAGAATCACAACTAAATGACCGGCAACACGCCTATAGGAAAGGTAGATCATGCAACACACCTCTTAAGGAATTTTTCAACTTTGTTTATGGTGAAATTGATAAACCTGGACATAAAGTGGTCGCAATATTTGTAGATCTTTCAAACGCTTTTAGCTCCTTGTCGCATGAACTACTTGTTGAGAAGTTGATGCACAAGTTTAACCTAGAACCATGGTACATTAAGATTATGCGTGAACTATTTCGAAATCGAGTTTTTAAAATAGATGGGTCAAATAAATATTATGGCCAACCGAGGGGCATATGTCAGGGCTCGGCCTTTGGGCCCTTATTATTCAGCCTATATGTTAATGATGTACATAGTGTTTTTAATTGCCCATATTTGTTATATGCTGATGATTTGGTACTATATCACTCAGGAACTAGCTGTAATGAAATAGCTGAAGAATTAGTTACCGAGATGAATGGTTTTTGTGATTGGTGTGCACAGAATGGTCTCCAAATTAACTTTGAAAAGACGAAGTTCATGGTCTTTCATAAAGAAAAAGATTTGACCGTAAAAACTGAAAAGCTGTCTACGTTAAAAATTAAAAATGTAGAAATTGAAAGAGTGTATAGTTTTAAGTACCTGGGTATATTCTTTGACCCAAATATGAAATTTAATAAACGTTTTGAACATGTGACTAAGCAAGTTGTTAGTCGTCTGAGGTACATGCATGGCGTCAAAAGGTACTTAACAGACCATGTACTGAAAACTATGGTAAATGCCTATGTACACTCTGTAATTGATTATGGCATTGAGATTTGGGCTGTGCAAACAGAGCAACAATTAAGCCAGCTACAAAGGAAGATTGATAGGTTCCTTATTGGTTTTTTCTACCCCTGTTTAAGTAGAAAATCCAAAAGGAAACGAAACTTGTTACATAGTGGATATGATATAAATCAATTAAGAGTATCATGCAATTTTCTTGCTGTGTCGGAGAGGAGTGATTTTGTTTTACTTAAATTGGCTTACCTAGACTACCGAAATGGTAACGTTAATTTCTCACAGAGAGAATCATCGCGTCAAATTCCTTTAATTACAATAACTAAGTTCAATTCTGAAATTTATCGATGTTAAAGTACATATAGGACAAATGTTTTGTGGAATAAGCTTCCAAAAGACTGGATTTTGGACAAATTAGGTTATGAACAATTTAAAGTTCGATGTAAAAACTACATTATATCCAAAAGAACTGGTAATTTGATGTACTTATAGTATAACTAATATTTAGTGTAATAGTACATTGCATTTTTATTATATATTTGTGTTACTTTAATTTTTTTTAACTGGTTAATTAATAATTAGGTTAAGTAAAGTTGTTTATTACAGTATGTCACGAATGGAAGAACATTCATCGTAATGAATTCGGAAAGACAATAAAGTTGAAACAAACAAACAAACAATAGTCGTTTGTAATTTGAAAAAGTCTCCCTGTGACACATTTTGGTACAAGACAACTAGATTTATAAAAAGTTTGCACAATTGTCATTTTTCCCTTATTAACCCCCCCCCCCCCCAGATTCTCATCGAATGACCTAAAGTTGCTCAAAATCATTACTAATCTCCTTTGTAAGGGACGTATTCTTGGTTCTCAAGTTAATAATAATAATAAAATCCCTCATGAGGTTTGTCGTCTTTTCTGAATTTTTTTTACGTGCCTAACGACGCCTAGGAGTGCCAAACAAAATATGTACCTTGGAAAATCTTGTAGTTTATGGTATAAATCCGATAATTATCTAGAATGTCCCTTGTTTAATTCCTCATAATAATTAACTAATTACCGTTAAATTATTAAGGTTTTAATAAAAATCTATCGCAAATAATTGACACTACTTTTATTTCTCATTTGAAATTGAACAACTTCTTTATCTTTGTTGTTTTATTACTGATACATGTATGTCTGAAATTCTATTTTTAATTTATAAATACTAGGGTACGACATGATAAGGGATATGGCATGATTTTGTCAAGTGTAATCTTCAGTTTTCCTATTAATTTTGACTATTTAATACCATGAATTACAACTACAAGTGTGTGAATTGAAATCAGTTTAGTTTTCCACTCCATATCCTTCATGTTAAAAGCAAGACAAATATAATGAAAACAGATGCAAACAAAATCTTAAAATTTAATTCCAATCTTCATTATCATCTTCATCCCTGTACTCCATACTTCCACCAAGTTCCGGAGGTAATTGATCCAAATCAAAGATAGAGAGGATTTCTGGCAGCCACTTATTTCGATTCGTTCCATATATACTCAATACCTTCTTTGTGTCAGGATGTAGAAGAGCTTTTGAAGGCTCGATGAAAGGATGTGCTATCGCTGGAACTAAACATTTTAAATGCACAACACATAGTTTTAGAAGTTGGAAATATCCTGTCAGAGAAATATTTAAATTAGATACTATTTACTGTTAGAAGGTAGGACCTATTTATACCCCAAACCAAAGGCAATATTTATTTGAAATATAAAGATTAAATGAAATTTCCTCAGAATTCAGTTAATCGAATGTTGGCAAAATATGACAAATTATTTTACAGAAAAAATAACAAAAAGGTATTGGCAAAAAGATGAACGTTTGTATAATCTTGTCAAGCCAGTTTATATCTATATGGGGAGTTCTCTGCGTCCTTTGTTTGATCCTTGAGACCTATATGCTATATACACATCCCTAAGAGTTTTTGTTTTTAAGAATTTTGAGTTTAATTTGTACAGAATTGTTCGCTTTTAGCCCAAGCCTAGGGCTTATGAATTTGGCATGTCTGTCTGTCCGTCAGTCTGACGATGACTCAAGAACGCTTGAATATGTATGAAATTTTGACTACACCCGTATTTAGCCAAATCAGGAACCGCGTTCGAAGATGGGCAATGTGGGTCAAGTGGTTGACCCAACGAATAGCAGGGTTGCATGAAATCTGAGGTCAAATTTAATTTTGGTGTGATTTGACTAACCCCACAGGGTGATCCGCTGGTTTTTTAAAAGTTAACGTAGGAAGCTGTTTCGCATGGGGGTTACAAATAGCAAGGTTGCACGAAATCTGATGCCAAGTTTTTTTTCGTGGCTTGAATGACTCCTGGGTCAACCATACCGGGTTTTTAAAGTTGTCACAAAAAACAACAATTTTGCATGGGTATTAAAAATACACACAGTACATGAAATCTGAACTCGAAATTCGAAATTATCCCTGGCTCGGGCTAAATCAACTTGCACAGGAAAGTTTTTTCAATTACGATTCGTTGCTTATGATACAACAATAGAAATCCAGCAGGTTTAAAAGATGTTACGATTAAAACGCATAAGATACAGAAATTGTAAAGTGAAGCAGGGTTAATTTTTCGTCTTTTGCAAAAAAAGTGTCAAACGCATACCATTTACAACAATGATTCTGTCTGCACATCCAGGATGATGATTTTCATATTGTACAATCAATCTTAAAAATA
>JAQGBU010000561.1:0-24330 GCA_034698605.1 Isotoma decorata
GGATTATTTGGTGAGATAATTATGAACGATTTCTCTCTTTTTTTTAAATTAAAATGTAAGTAAGGATTGGAAATGAGTTGAGTGAATCTTTTGTAACTTTTACTCTCGTTAGAAGCCAACATTTCTTTTGAATCTTCATTCCCATTTATACTCCTATTTATTCATGCAAAACAATTTGGGACTAAAACTGGGTAACATTTGTGTTACTCTTATCCTTTGTACATCTATTTCCCCATTCGTTGTGTTCCATGTTAGTCTAAAGGTTTCTCCACAAATTACGAAACATTTCCTTTAAACGTTACCCTTTACACTAATGAAAACTCATGAAAGCCAAAACCACATTCAGGATGTCAAGTAGAGCTTAAATATTATGATAAAAATCCTTTTTTTGTTCCAATCTCTTTCTTTTGTCATTTAAAAAATCTTTTGAACTTTGACTGAGGAATAATAATTGTCTTTTAATCTTCTGGTTGAGCTGGCTTTAATTTAAAGGATGGAAGAGACAAGGTGTGCTACACCCAGCTTTTCATCCTTATAGTCCTTGCAGTCTAAAATGTAACGGTGGAGGTAGTCACTTTTAGATTGGAGAAACCCTGCCCCCGGCATAGAGTGACATGTTATTCAAATGCACATGGGGGCACTATGAGACTCAGCAGTGACTACCTCCACAGTTACCTTTTAGGCAGCAAGGACTATAGTTTCAAATCAGACTTGGCAGTTAACATCTTCATCAAATTTTGCGTATCACAATTGTTAAATAGGTGAAAGTTTAGCTATTTGATCTCTAAATCCCGAAAGCCTTAATACAGTTGAGAGACGGAATGAATGAACGCACCCTAGTGATGCCTTTCATTCCGTGTAATATTTTTTGTGGAATCCTTGATGATATTTGTGAATGAGCCATTAGAGTGATTTATTTTTCTTTTTGGTTGTGAATGAGGTGAGTAGGTTGAGTTGTAGAATGTGCATGAGATAATTTGCATAAAATTGGTTGTGACTTTTCCTTTGAGGAGATTTAATGGCCGTGGCATTCCAACCAAAAGATCTGGAGAAGAAGAAGAGAAATGCCACTAACTAGGAGACCAAAAACCAGGAGGACCACACCCACTTCCTCTCTCTTTCCTTTCACTCTCCACGTTCACTCTAATTCCCCCTATTCTGTGGGTGTGGTTCATCTTCCTTTCTTCTACTAAAAATAAAATCGAATGGAAATATAAAAACTGAGATTTGCTTTCTATTTCATGTGAGAGTCATTTGAAAGCTTCTCTACTCTCTTCTATGGATGCAAATGAATTGAAATTACTTTTTAATTGCTTTCTGGAGAAAAAACTTTTTCATTCATTGGATTTTTATATAAAAAACATTCCTTGATTTAACAGGTCTTTGTTAAATGAAAGAGGGGACAATTAAAATGAATTCACGTGTAATGAGGAGCTTTTGCAGCTGCTTTTAAGCTTATTAGGTTATTTTCTGATTTTAAACTAATTAAAATGGGCTGAAACTGTTGTTTTAATCCTTTACATCTTCGTAATGAGTTATTTGTAAAGGATAAATTAGCCCAGGGGTTTAAATTAAATTGAAATTTAGTAATTAGTTAGGGAACGGCTCATGCATGTTCTGAGGAAGAGCTTGAGGGCAACACGGGTTTTATTTTAAGAAAATATAGAAGAAGAAGAGGAACAATTTGGGAAATGATGCCTTAAAGGCCCCCATTAACCTTTGAGAAAGGTGAAGGCTCCAAGAGGTGCCTTCAAATTATGTCCCTTAATTTGTGAACTAATCCTTTAAAGTTAAAGAGGAAGAAAGGAAGAAAGGAAGAAGGTGGGAGATGAAACAATTTTTGTAAAGTAATAAATAGTGGGCTAAGTGTGACATATGTGAGTTGAATTTAATTTATAAAAGCCAAGTAAAAGTAAACTTTAGAACCCAATAGGGTACAATTCAACTCCACTCTTACTTTCCTTCTTCTCATTCCTCCAAAGCAAAAACTAAGAAAAAATGAGGTCTAAAAAACGTTAAATCGTGGTCCTTTTTTAAAAGAGTGGAGAAAAAGAAGAGTGAGACTCGTCCTTCTAAAAATGTAGAAAAGCGACCTTACTTTTACTATTATTTTATATTCACTTCAATTTACAAGTGAAAGGAACGACTCTAAAGGGTGACCTATGCCCCGTCCCCCGTCCCTTCATAAATGTCTACACAGAAACATGTTACTAAAGTGACACTTTTTTAGACTTTTTTCGATTGTCCTTTTTTATGAATGGCCATCCCATTTTTGTTCATGCTGGGAAAGTGTCCGTTTTTGAATTCTGCATATTTGGTTCACATTTCCTGCCAAATTTAATTTATTTGTGGAAAACCCTATAATCCCTAAGAAAAAGAGAGAGACTTTGTCCATAAGTGTGGGACGGAAAGAGAGGGAAAAAAGATAAAAGTTGTTTTATATTTTTTGAAGTCAGAGTAGTAAATTTGATGGCCTCTTTTTGAAATGGGTAATAAAAGAGAGTGGAAGTTGTTTGTGCCGTTGAAAGACGTGTAAAAAGGAAAGGAAGTGAATGTTTTTGGAAGAGGAAAAAGAGGAAAGGAAAAGGATGAAGAAAAGGTGGTGAATATGGTCAGAATATAAAGTCTCTTCCTCTCCACTTGTGGTCATCCACAATTCCATCAAATAAAACTAAAAGAATCTTTTATATTTCAGCTCTCAACACTCTTACAACCAACTCCACATGGTCATCATCCTGGACAAAACATGAGCCATTCACAAATTACAACTTTTACTTCATCTTTTTCCTTTTTATCTGTCAATTTTATTTGGCCCTTTAATTAAACATGCTTGAAAGTTTGTGCTACTTTTAGAAGCCTGGGCTGGAATTCAATATGTATTTAGGCAAATGCTGAGCAAAAAATTAACTTTGGTAACATAGCAATTTTTTTGCTGAGAATTTGCCTAAATACATATTGAATTCCAGCCCTGGTTTTCAAAAACCCTTTTTTTTAAATAGAAGGATAAGTATGGATTTTTGGGTGAAACTGAGGTAAAGGAAGAGATGATTTCTGAATAAGATGGAAGCAGAAGTGGATTTTTGTAAAGTGACTTGGTTTTAGAGAGGATTTGGTTGAGGTTGAGGACATAAAATAGTAAAAGTGAGTTGAAGGAAGGAAATGAAGATGGACAGAGGAAGAGGGAACAAATTCAATCCAAAACATTTACAATCTCTTTCTTTCTTTCTTTCCTTTGAAGCTGCTAAATCTGGTTTATTTCCACTTGGACATTCTGCTAAAAAGAGAAGGACCACTACTGGTCATATTCACCCATTCCCTGCAAATCCACGAACAAATTGCCTTAAATCTCTCTCAAACACCCACTATACAATTTCATTGGAAAACATGTGCTCTGAAGTGATGCCACTTGAACCAAAAGCTATATCTTCCCAATTCAGTAACTTTATATAAAGAAAGTGTACATGATTTATGAAAAGTCCCTCATTTCACTCCCTTTGGTTTCCGTTACAAATCAAAGCTAAGTGGATGTGACAAAGAGAAATTGGGATTTTATGTGCATTCGAGTAGAACAAGTTGAAGGCACCCACAATAAGGATCACTTGCAATTATTTTTAAGAGAAACTGACCAGTCTGCTTAGTCATTCCAAGTGAATAATTGGCTCAATTCATTGTCAGTGTCAAGAAAGGGTCACTTTTTATTTGACCTTTAACATTAAGCAGACAAGTGCGAGACTTTCTCCAAATACACTCCTCCCTTAATGTATCCTCCCAATGTTAAACTGCTTTTTTAAACTCGTTAGCAGTCAAAAAATAAGGGACTGGGAAATACAGCCCTTTAAGGGTCGGCTTAAGATTAGTAGGGTTATATTGTTAAGGGGTGGGTTACCTTGATGGTTTGTGATCGGATGGGAGAGTCAGCCAATTCGGTAGAGTCAAATCTCCTTGGTTGAGGAGGCGGATGTGTTTGATGCTGAATGTGGTGATATTGATGTTGTTGTTGAGGTTGGGAAGGGACGCGGTTCCAGGCCCCTGTACTATTTGTGGAGATTGGCTCCGAAGGGCGCAGCCCTGCTGAAGGCCCCACCACAACTACGTCGCCTACTGGCCCGCCAGCTCCAACACTTTCTCGTCTCCACATGTACGACCCTTAAACAGAATAATGTTCAACATCAATCAAACTCAAACACCACACATCATTCACAACCTTATCTTCTAAATTCATCACATTCTACGCTTGTAATCATAACAAGTGTTCATAAATCATGGGAGGAATTCATGTAAAGTTCTTGGACAGGGAAGAATCTAAGTCGAATCATAAAGATGGTTTCAACCCGATTAAGAATGTTGTCTTTGTCTAACTTTATTTATGAACGAGTGCAGAGGAACACGATGTTGATGTTCCAACCAAAACCACTTCTAAAAAGGCACAACATTGGTCCATAAACGAATAAACCATTGTAAACGGTATACCGAAGTAGCGGAGCAGGTACCCGTCTGTCTTCCCTTTTTGCTGTATTTTATAAAAATCCTTGGGGTGACCTTGGGGGTGTGGCCGATTTGACCTATATACGAACTCAACCTGACATTTGACCCTAGGACCCCATATGTGGAAACAGATTTCAAAAAAGTTGACCCTGTGGAAAGTTACAGCACCCACAGCCAGACGGACAGACAGACGGACAGACAGACGGACGGACAGACGGACGGACGTCACTGGTATTTGCATAAAGTAGCTCCGCTACTTAATTAAGATGTGACCTGACTGTTGATGAAAAGTGTGTAAAAAAAAGTGCCCATGTTTTTTGCAGGGACCCTGACGCAGGGAGAGAGTCCTTTGGGATTTGTTTCTCCACGCTGCACACAGTCATTTCATTTCCTTTCAACTCTCTTGCGTTATTTTTCATCTAAATCATCAATCATCCTTCGTGTCACAAACATGTTCCTTTTTTAGATACTAATTCCTCACATGTTTTTCTATTCAAAATAATATATTTCACATCAACAACTCCGAACCCTGTGTAACATTTATCATTTCTCTTTTCTAGACTTAAGATAGAGTAGATAATAATAATGATGAGGGATTATTATGACCTTTTTTATTAAAGAGTTAAAGGGGCTTAGCAAGATGAAAGCATTTGTTTTTGTTGTTTTAATCTCTGTTTATCTATGTAAAAAACTAATTTTCCTTTTAGAATCCAATTTGTTTAGATAATTTACTTTTTGTTAGAAGAAACAAAGAATTTTAATTGTTTTTTTTAGAAATTCGGAACTCTGGAGTAGATGGAAGATGTAAGAACTTTCTCTAGGGATTTTTTTCGTTTTAGAATTTCCGGTAGGAAGCTCCTTCCTTACCGTAAACTTTAATTTAGAACCCCATGGTGCGTATTGCTTAAAGTAAATATAATTGAAGCCAGGTTAACATTGGAAGGAAAGGGACTTTTTGCATTGAAAGGATAAGGAGGGCTAGTTGGGTGGGGTTCTAAACCCAGGTTTACGGTACTCATCTTAAATTTACAATTCCTTAGTTGTTTGCATGTATTTTACTTTACAACTTTTTCTAGGGAAAAAAATAAACTTCAAAGGTGATGTTTCGGGTGAAAATATAAAAAATGGTGAAAGTTTAGAGGGTCTTAGGCGACTTTGGATTTGTGCGAAGTCAAAGGTCACAGATAGAATCTGAAGGGTAGTGTGTACGCTGATACAGCTAACATCCACAGACTACAAAAATTATCCTCTTTATTTACAAGAACAGCTATATATTCAACTGATCAAAAAGAAAGGGAACAATGTCATTTTTATCCGAGGGTTTTAAGAACTCTAACAGTAAAAATAGGAAAATATTAAGGATCCCTTTGATGGGGCCCTTATTTATAGTCAAAGCTTTGGGTAAAGGTGAAAGACCGACTTTCTCCAGCCCTCCGGAGCGAGTTCAAAATTCCAAAATATTTATACAAATAATATTGATTTAAAAAAAAGTTACCGAAAAAGGAAAAGGACCCTTATGGGAGGGCCCGTCCAAGTCCTCTGCTAGAAGATCCACCTTCCATAATATTATGAAATGTACCACTTTTTGACATAATCCTCTTTCAATATTTCTCTTCTGTTCTCCACAATTAATAGAAAGATGTTGGTCCCCTTGGCAAGGGCCGTTCACACAAGGTAACAAACTGCTTTTTGAACCGGAGCAGCAGCTCACAACAGCAATTATTTTTAGTAATTTCACCAACACTTGATCAATGACAAGGAGGAAGAAGAACACTGAGGAGATAGGTGCATTTAACCATGTAAGGGATAGGGAGTTGTTGCCCTCTTCACAGGGGTTATTGAGGGAGTGAGCACCCTTAAATCTATCACTGTTTTTAATTACACTACCAAAGGTTGAGCCAATATCATTAAAGTTGTAATTATTATTTTTGTTTTGAATTTGAACTGGTGTGGAATTATGGTTGTTAAGAGAGTTACTTCTTCTTATTTGAATTGAAGGGAACGGCATGACACTTTTTAACACAAGGATTAAAAGTTAATCTCTCAGGATTGGGTCAAAGGTTAAACCCATTGTTGTCATTTTAATCCATATGTTGATATGGATTCATTTCATAATAATAAGTGAAAGCGTGACACCTCGTAAAGTGTCCTTGACATTTTAATCCCATTTATTATGATGATCACGTGCTGAAGAATGAGAGGACAGCAACTGTTGATTAATCAAAAAAGTAAGGGATAAATTATAAATGATGTTGTTTAGAATTGTTGACATGCCATTTATTGCGTGTTTGTCATTCCAAAAAAGGCCAAACCTTGACATACTCTTTTGACTCTGAACTTAAACTAGGAACGGGGACTTTTAATAAATAATGAAATTAGCTTTAAGCCATGTCTTAAGTGCTTCCTTAAGTTCCCTTAGCCCTTAGTATTGAGTTGAAGGGGCGCGGAGAGGCATATGAAAAAGGATGTAGTGGTTAAGCTAAACCCAAGGGTTAACACCCTCCTTCCAACACCCTCCTACAAATCTCATATGAGCCCTCATAAGATACCTAAAATTTCTTAAAATATTTAGCTCACATTTTAGAATTCTTTTGTGTATTGAAGCTACTTTTACAAAATGCTACTCCAACTTGCTATACATGGACTATTAATTGTAAAAAAGCCCTTAAAGCCAAAAAAGATATATTTTAGCAACATTGACCCTTAAAGCAGAGGATATTAGATGCGATGGAAGCACCCTAAATATTAGCATTTTTGGCATACAATTTGGGGATATTTCTGTGAATTATGTGTGGCTCATGATGAGACTGGAGTAGCTGGTTGGAAGAACAAGAAAGCCTCTTCATACACATTTAATGAAAGAGACTCCATCACAACTCACCACATAATGATATTATCTGGCCATAATCTAAGGGCCTAATCCCTTATTATTCCTCCATTCCATCTCCTTAAATATACAATGAAGGGAATAAGTGTCACTTCCTTCCCATTTCCATGCACAATTATATTTATTATATCGAGTGTGGTGAACTCATTGACCTTCTCTTTTATGATTATTTCATTGGACTTTCACTTTCCCTTTCTTTCACCACTTCCTTGGTAAAGGGAGGCAGAAGAGATTCCTTTTTATTAGAAGAGGCCACAGAAACTCAGATGAAGAGGTTCAAGTAAGTGGAAGTAACTGAGAACCCAACCCACTCTCACTTTATCTTAATATTTCATCCCCTTCATCCAGCATTTCCAGTCCTTTTTTGCCACTGGGTCACTAGGCCTTAGCAACTCTTGCATTTAAATGGGCATTAACATTTTATTCAAAGTTGTAATGTGTACCTTGTAATTAGCCCTTGAGCCATGGGCTAAATTTCTTAGTAGACTTGGAATTATTATTTAATGAATTTTACACTCAATTTCATCTGTAGAACTTTTTAAATTATTTATTAGATTTGATCTCACCTAATGAGGGTAGCTATAACATTTGCATGTAAAGATTGATGAAGACACAATTAGGCCCTTCTTATTTTAGGCAATTTGAGACACATAAAAGGGTATAATTGAAGAGAATGTTGCGGGCCGGAAATGAGCCCTGCCTCTTTCTCTTGGAAATCGGATTGGAATGAGCTAACTTCTGAAATTAATAGGAAGGAAATGTAGTAAGAATGTGTAGTAAAATAAGACTGTTTAGAAGATGATAGGCCATTTAGTTCTTCTCTCTAATTTAAATTTTAATGATATTCTTTCATCTTTGGAGTTGAGAGAAATGTGGGATTATTGGCTGCTTATTGTGGTCGGTGGTGGTTTGGTAGGAAGTGAAAGTGTCTGGGTTCAACAAGTCCAGGATGAGAGAAAGAAGACACTTTCTCCACTTTTGAGTGAAAGAAAGGCCGAGGAGATAAACGGTCTTACTCTCTCCAGAAGGAACAAATGATTACTAAAAGAGCACCGAGTCCACCATGGCTACAAGTACCACCCAAAATATAACAAAAACTCTCCCGGCTACCCTGCAAAAACCCAACAAGAGTGTTCATAAGTCATGGACATGTAATTTGAACCCGAAAGAAGAGTTTCTGTGAGCCTTTATGGCCTCTAAACCCTTGAGTAAATCCCTCAAAGATGATCGAAACACTCAGAAACGTGAACTCTCTTGTGAATGGTCCATCACAGGGACAAACTAACTTTGTTAAGGCAGGTAGGGACTGTTCACAAGCATTGACTCTCACATTCTTAGCATATTTGAAGAAAGTGGTTGAAGATAATTTTGAAAAGGTGGCTTATGAATGGCTCTTTGGTTGTAGGTAGAGAGGGTAGAATGAGTTGAGAAAGGCTATTATTATTATCATTTCTAGTAAGAAGGTTGTAGTGTGTCTGTTGGACGGGAAAGGGAGGAGAAAGCAAGGAAAACCACCACCATCCATTTAAAACCATTCACTTTATGCACAAGGTTTACCTCAAGACCGAACTTAAATTCCATATCTTATAACATTATATAACATCCCTTTTTATTACCAACAACCTTTATTTCCATTCATAGCAAATGCATCTCAAATGCACTGCTCACAAATTACATTCACAAAACTTTAGATTTTTAGAAATATTTGAAACATTTTAAAATGTCTAGCTGTTTTCGCTTATATTTGCCTTTCTACTGGAAATGTTTAAGGTCTTGGCTCGAAGGACCAAAATAAGAGTGTGTGAAATAAAACCTTCCAAAGGGACTTATTGAACTGTTTAAAGCCATTAAAACAAAGCCAACTACAAGTTTTAAGCCAACTACAAGCCATGTGACCAGGATGTATTTTAGTGTTCTTTTTAACGAAAATAGAGTTGAAGTTAGAAGTGAAATAGATTTAAAGCGTGATTTATGATCGGTTTTGCGTTCAAGGTATAAAGTTGAATTTGTGGTGTTTTGTAACTGGTTGGCCGTGTATTGCTGAATTGTGGAAATAAGTGAAAGGATGCGCGCATGAACTTACTTATCATCATCTCTCCAGCCCATCCTATATGGATTTACCCTATTTTATACGGAGAGAAATGGGATTGAATGAAGCCTAGAAGGGTCACTATAACCTTCTCATGAGGCTGGGAAAGGTTATAAAATGCATGAAAGAAAGGTAGAGGATATTTGATCGATAAATGAAGGGGGAAGAAAGTGTCCGAATTTCATAGAATTATCCTAGAAATGGAAAGAATCTCCCGGTGCACATAAACCATGGCTAGACCTCTGCACAAATGCATCTCATACACTTGCACTTTCTCTTCCCTTACTAGGTTCTCTAGGGGCTGTCCATTCATCTTGTTCAACTATTTCATTCTCGGCATACAACAAACACTCCTCCCTTTGAACATTACTTTTTATCAAGACTTTTTAATGGAATTTTTATTTTCAAATATTTTATTTATTAAGTATCGTTAGACAGTTTATGTGAACGTTCATGGTGTCCGTCTGTCTGTCTGAATGGGTAACTTATGACAGGAATAATATTTTTTACTTCTGTTTTCATAAATGGGTTCCTTAGGTCAAAGGGACGTTAAAGTTTGTAAAATTGGGCAAATCGGCCACACCCCTAATTTAAATCACAAAAAATTTGAAAACAATTTATGAAATTGTGTTGCATAGTGCCCCGGTCTTTTTTATGTGAACATTCATGGTGTCCGTCTGTCTGTCTGTCCGTCCGTCCGTCTGTCTGTCTGAATGGCTAACTTTTGAAAGGAATAATATTTTTCTGAACAGTTGAGCACCATGACCGTAATTTTGAAACTTTCAACAGAACGTTTTCGATTTTATAAAGATAATCTAACGATACTTTCATATATCCGTTTGTCATGGTTTATTTAAGACTTAATCTTTTCATCTTATTTATCAATCAAGTTTATAACAAAAAATTTCAAGTCTCATGCATTTTTACTTTTAGTGGAATTAAATTCACTTAACTTGGGCTAAACAATTCTACTGTCTCACACAAATCTGCAATAAAGTTAGAGTAGAATCCTTTGGAAATACATAATTTCCAGGATAATGTTACCTTCTTATTCTACTACCTGGCATTGGTAAATTCAGTAAATGCACTCATGAAGTTAAATGATAAATGGGGTATTTAAATAGAAAGAATGATTTTAAAGAAAGTTTTATGAACTGAAGAAGGTTTAAAGTTAATAAAATCGCAATTCTAAAAAGGAAGCCTTATTTGAAAGGGAGTTTTGAGAAAGTGTTGAAGATCTTAAAAAAAGAGGGGCTAATATTTATGAACAGGCCTTGAAGGTAAAGAACCCAAGTAGTGAAAGAGGTATCAAGTAAAGACGTGAAATATAGTAAGGTAGTAATATAAGGTTTCAAGTGATTAATGAAAGGCGAAGCTTGTAGAGAAATGTGTGGGTGGCTCTCTTTTCTAGATGGCTTATTAGAAAAAGGAAAAAAGTATAGGAATCATCCGAAGTTTTTGCCAGCCCGGCCAAAAGTTCTATCACTATTTTTTGGTCATATTATTGCTCTTTTTTAAGGATGTTCCATTTGTTCCAAAAGTTCACTAATACACGAAAAAATGCTCTTTTTATCAATCTTGCCCAGTTTCAAGAAATCTTGTTGAATTTTATCCCGTCAAACATGGGAAATTGAGTTTTGAACAACTTGAATAAAACCACAAAGACTCTACTGAAAATTACACCATGCTTCGTGTCCATAAATTTAAGTACCTTGGTGTTTGGCTTGACGAAAATTTAACTTTTGATACCCATTGTAATTCAATTAAGAGAAAAATTTCTATTCTTTTAGAGTACATTTTTAAGCTTAAGAAGTTTTGTAACAGATAGAGATAAGCTAATTCCGTCTAATCTTTGACAAATTCCCCAAAAATAAAGGTAAGTTCGGGTTTAGAACCCTGATCTCTTCCAAGCTTAGACAAATTCGGTACCACTGTACTATCTTCACCCAGTTATTCATATCCATTTCTTAATACAATCTCATCTACCTGCCTTTAGTTCTTTTCCTACTCATTATCGGGAGATAAACCTATTCCAAGGTATAACCAATGTCTCAATCCTAGCTTGCAAGAGTCTACATAGCTCAATGATATTAGAACACCTGTCTAAATCATCTCAGGCTACAGTTTATACCAAGTAATAAGTAATAAAATCCCTCAGCGTTTTAACCCCATTGTAATTTTTTCCATTAAAAATGTCATTCAAATATAAGGAGGAGCTAAACAAGCTATTTTGAAGAGTATCCAGAAGCTTTTGGATAATGTTTTTTTTAAATGGTACCTCCCCTACTCTGCTGACCTCCATGACGCTTGTGAAGACTTTAAAATTCTTACAGTAAAGGAATATGCTATAATGTCCTTAATGACCCATACTAGAAACTTTGTAAGTCCTGTTCTAGAGTCTCAACTGCCAATTGCAATTCAAGGGTTTGTGTCACACTCAGGGAATTAAAAAAACTCTAGATCAGCCGAAAATGTTGTTGTCCCTAAGCATCGAACTTCATTTTATGAAACATCTGTCCAATACCGTATGTTATCCATATGCAATTGTCTTCCTACTTTCGTAAAACAATCGAGCACTTTGTTCCGTTTCAAACTCAACCTAAATCAACATTTGGTTATTTTAAGATAAGATCATTTTTGATCATTTTGACTTTTGTATCTTTTGATGATTTTTTACTCTCTTTTTCAATTTGGATTAATTTATTTTATTACGGTTTTTTCTATTTTATTTGAAATCTATATATGCACATCTGTGGTAATAGTTTAAATGTAGTTTGGTAGAAATCAGTTTGGATCTTTCCTAATTGTTAACTTTCTGACAATGAAACCATTATTATTATTATGATTTAATGCTTTTGAAGATGTTGTTATTTACTAGCTAGTGAAGAATCTTCTTTGCTCACTCTTTTTCTTAGTTTCCAAGTCCTTTGTTTTTAGAATCTGCCTTAGTTGTTCACTTCCTTTTTTTCCTTCAGTGCCTTTTCCATCCTCATATGTTTGAAACTTTGTCTTTTTTCGGCTTTCTTTACATCAAAATATCATCATTTTTAACCAATTTCTTTGTGATGATGCAAGGTGCTAAAAGGATGGGACTTGTTATTGCATTGGGTTCTTTGGCTACTGCGGGTTATCTCATTTAGGCAGAGGTGGTGTTAAATTTCCGTAGTGATATTTAGGAGTCTTAATTTCGATAGAGTATTTGATTATTTCGTCTTTGAATTTTCGTCGCTAATTTTTAATGTGTTTATTTCGGGTGAGGTTAATACTTTTCTGTTTTATTCCATCAGAAAGAATGGGAATAGAATTGAAGAATTTAGTTTTATAGTGGACTTACATTTTCTCATTCGATCGGGAAAAATATGAATGGAAATAGAATAAACCATGACAAACCGATATATAATGGCATCATTAGATTATCTTTATGAAATCGAAAACGTTCTGTTGAAAGTTGGAAAATGACGGTCATGGTGTTCAAGTGCTCAGAAAAATATTATTCCTGTCAAAGTTAGACATTCAGATAGACAGACGGACAGACAGACGGGCACCATGAACGTTCACTAAAAAAGACCTGGGCACTATGCAACACAATTTCATAAATTGTTTTCCAATTTCTTTGTTATTAAAATTAGAGGGTGTGGCCAATTTTACAAACTTTATCGTCCGTTTGACCCTAGGAACCCAAACGTGAAAAAGAATTTAAAAATATTATTCCTGTCAAAAGTTAGCCATTCATACAGAAGGACGGTCAGACAAACGGACACCATGAACGTTCACATTAAGTATCTAACGATACTTAATAATGGAAGTTATTTTCATGGTCGACTTTTATTTCCTCATTCTTTGGGAACAGCATAGAACGGGAATAGCATGATAAAGGTAATGTTCCTAGTTAGACTTCTATTTCTTCATGGCATTCAGAAAGTAAGGAATGGGAATAGAAGAATGAAAGTTAGTTTTAAAGGTCGATTTTCATTAATTCATTCTTCGGGAAAGGAAAGGAATGGAAATAGAATAATTAAACTTTTAATCATTCGATCTTCATTTCTCCATTCCATCGGAAACGAATGAGAATGGAATGATAGAATTTAGTAGCATTGGTAGACTTTCATTTTTTATTCCTCGAGAATAGAAAGGAATGGGAGTAGAATATTTTAAAGTACTTTCATAGTTGACTTTCATATCTTCATTCTTTGAGAATTGAAAAGAATGGGAATAGAAACAAATGGTGAGGTAAACCTCCAAGTGTATGTTGTGTGTATGAACAACTGAATTGTGAATAAGTGGAACAAGTTTAAATCTATTTTGTTTGATAATTAAAGTAATTTTGATTGATTGTAAGTTTGTTGGTCTGTTCCTGAATCATATGGAAAATTATTGTCTATCCCACGTTGGATTCTGAACAGATAACATTTGTATTTTTATATAGAGTAAGATATAAGATGGTAAATATTGTTGTTTAAGAACGTTGTTGTGTCATTTTTTGTTGATCAAAGCGTGCGAATATTAATAAAGTTAATAGTTATTTAATAGAATAATTTGCTGACTGAACCGGGTATTCTTGACTTTAACTGTGTGTCTTAGAGGGAGCATCCAGCTGCGCTAAGCCGCTAAGCGTTAAGCTTTGAAATTAAAAATATCGTATATCAAGAAAAAATGTTTACACATTACATTGTGCACACTCACTTCTAATTGCTCTTACTGGGCTACTCATCTAAACACTATTGTCTGCACAAATCAGGGATATTATTTCAGCTACGGCACACTATTTTTATATTTACAAAAAACTAAACATCGCGTACGGGATGACATCCCTGAATCACAACCAATTCGGAATGTATCTCATGCACTGTTGTTCCGGATTACTTTTATACAAGGCAAGGGTTGTCCGTAACTCTTGCTGACAGACCTCTTACGTGTTACCTCTTAATTGGAATTTATTTCAATATCCCCACCATGACGACCACAAAAGCGCATTTTTTAGTGAAACTGAAGGAAGCTAACGTAGCGAGCTTGAAATACTATATATTACTTAATAAAACCCAACCCAATGCACTACTGGTTATGGTCAGGGTACAACCCCGGTTTTTTTTTTTTTGTTTTTTTTTTTTTTTTTTTTTTTTTATATACTAAAAAACCCCATTACACAGAGGCTTTGGGTTTTAGGAGTTCTTTGGGTTATTCAATTAAGGAGTCTTAGAAGCGGACTCCATCTCAAGCAAAAGTTTGTACAACTGTGTTTTCGTCTTTATAAGGGTATAAATGCAAAATATGGTTCATCTCAATTAGAGAAAAACATTGAGATTCAGAGTTTGTGAAATTTTGATTCCTAAAGCTTTAAATAGAATTAAACCCGAAAAACCCCAAAACCTTCAACTGAAAAGATATAAAAAAACCCGGGGTAGCATATCCTGGTTATGGTGCAAGTGTCAAGTAGGGTAAATGATTTATGTGCGTGCATTTGTTTCTCCTGTTTCTCTTTGTTCATGAATTCATTATTATGAGACTTGAGGCCTAAGTACCCTCTACCCTATTCTACCATCAACATCTGCATCCCCTTTTAGTTGCATCCTTAATCTAAAATGACCTCACAGACATGACAGTGCAGTGGCCGTTTTTCATCATACTTTATAACGTTGTAGCCTTAAGTCCCCCTCATAACTCTCCCAAACACATCAGAGTTAATATTTTGATAAACGTTTATTCTAAGCACATAGCTATAATACTGGAGCTAGAGATGAGAGTTGGATAATGAACATTTATCGCACTGCCCCTAAGACAAGAGCACAACCAAGACTAATTACCATACCTGAGATATTTATTTATTTTGACCTTTTTCATTTCGAAACCGATGTCTACGAAACTTCGGATTTTCATGTTTCAGACAAAATAAAGCTAAATAACATCAAAATATTTTTCAATATTTTTCAATATTCGAGAAATACGTAAATATAAATATTTACGTAAATATTTCGGCTAAATTACAAAAAAATGGGTTTTTGAGGATAAATTCCAAAATTTTTTTCGGAAATTTGAAAAATTAAAGGGCAAAAGTCATGAAAATTATTATTGTTAGTGAAAAAAAGTGTCAAAATTACAAATAAATATTTTACGTCAATATTTCGGCTTTTTTTCATCAAATTAAATTTTTGTACGTCAATATTTCGGGATTTTTTCATCAAAAATAATTTTTAACGTCAATATTTCGGGGTTTTTTCAGCAATAAATAAATATTTTAGGTCAATATTTTGGGGTTTTTTCATCAATAAATAAATAAATATTTTGGGGGTTTTTCATAAATAAATATCTCAGGTCTACTAATTACACGAAGATAAACTATATTGGTTTGAAACTGACACGTAGTTTAAGTACATATAAAAATAACCTTGTGACTGTATTAAGAAAAACTATTGATTGTAAAATGTGTCTCATTGTTCAAACAAATTTTATTATTTGTATGAAAACAATAACCTAAGAACATAATAATAAAATGGGAGCATAAAGATTGTAATGTAAACTAATATTTGTATCTTATGGATGTTGATTAGGTGCATACACGAACTAAAACATGCATACATGCATATGCGCTTCCAATGATATTCTAAGCACTTTATCATTCAATTTATATTACCAATTTGTAATTTCCTGGCATCCTTTGGGCATATTCTTCCACACGATATTATTAATAATTATTAATTATGAATAATATAATTCAAAATGTTCTTCGCTTTGCATGGTAGTAAAAATAAACGAGAGAGCAAATATCCTATAGGTATTCATCCGGTATGAAATCGTGATGCTTCTTTAAATGAATTATTAATAATTAGTTGTATTTTACCTAAATAATGCTTATTTAACCCGAGTGAGGGCTTATGGACAGTTTCATTGTCCTGTCCGTCTGTCTCACATACATATAAGATAGTTTTAATACCAAAATATTGTTTTTTCGTAGTTTTGAAATGTAGACGACAGATCATTTCATGAGATTTATCAAATAATATCAAGTAAAGATAAAATTTGGGCTTTTTGTATTTGTAATGTATGATGCATATGCATAGTACAATTCTGGGCAAAACTGACACATACAGTGTTGAATCAGTAAAGGCCTCTCACAAAACATCATATTCTAATAAAAGAATGATCTGAGATTTACAAGTTATCAGTGTCCACAGATTGATAGATCATGCATTCTAAAAATACGAATGCCTTTTTAGCTTCCTCCAGGATCCAATAGCAGAGACAAGGAGGCTAACAACCCCCTCGGGGTCTTAAGAAATAACGGTGAGATATGTTATTTAGCATGAAAGATGGACTAAAAACAAAAATTATTTACCAATGTTTGGATAGAAACGGAATACAAGTGAGACAAGGGCTATCTGAAGCTGTTCGAAACAAAAGTTTTAAGCAAGTACAATTCCTTTACATTTTACTATAAGTTTCTTTGCTAGAGTTTGTGACGTCTCATTCCTATTTTTCCCCCTTCGTTGACGCTTTTTATTTTCCAAGTCTGCAAAAAATTTGGATGGAATTTTTTTAACTCTATTGAATTTGTTTTTTTTACACTTATTTATTTGTAAAGTATTATTGATCTAAAGCAAAGGTTATCTTCTCACCTCAAATGAGCTATACTTGTTGCTCTTTACAATATGGATCCAATTAAATAGTTAAAAATATTAATTAATTGTCTTATTTATGGGTTCATCTTATTGAAGCGTTAACTCTCGTTTAAGTATAACAATTGATAATTAGTTGACTCGTAGGAAGAACACAAAAATGAAGTATTCATCTCCTCTCACAGTCTCACACTTGAGACGAAAAAACCTTTTAATCAAAATTTTATCATATAAAAATCTATAATACGTTGAAAGGGCTTGGTGAATTAAAAATAAGTGAATTTTCAGGTTCAGGGCTTAACTATTTACTAATTAATTTAATCTTAACTCCGGATTCCAGTAGTATTTAAAGTCATAACCGTCGTGTTTTTCATTACATCCTGCAATTCCCAGCACATGGTAAAGCATAGTGTACGTCAAATGAACAAAGATAAAGCCAATCAGCTTACTAGTCTTGGCAAACACGCTGTTATCCATTTCTACGTACTCGATACTGATGGAGATATTTTTTAAGTTTTATATAAGTAAAGCTAGAAGGTGAGAATGGGAATAAGAAACACGTTGTTTCGAACGCATCTGCGGCTGCTAGCTTGGAGACCGGACCGGAATGACCCTTGTGTAAGAGGACTTAGACAGACAAGGTTGTCAGGGTTCAAAGATGCACTAAAGGACGATGACACTCACTATGTATGGAGGTAAGAATATGACTTTAATTTAATAGGACTGGACTAAAATGCAATCCCCTTTCAACCATGTTTTTTCCCACCTGCGGGGGGGGGGGGGTTAATGTCATATTTAAGGGATGCGACCACAACCAAGATTACTTTCATTAATTCCCCGGCCTTAACCCTATATAGTAATAAAGGTATTTTTTAAGTTACCACGTATTAATAAAGGGTTAGCAAACAGGGAAATTGGAAAAGGCAAGTAATCCACGTTGATTTGTAGCTTCATACAAAGTATTACTGTGATATGGCTTATGGAAACTGTAAAAATGAAATCCAAATCCCAGCGAAAGGCAGTCCTTGAGTCATGTCGGTCATCGTTTTCACTGCATATTGAAGAGGATAAGGGCTCAGGGTGTGTTTTTTGTCATACCTAATGCCGTACTTGTTATTCCATACCTTCAAAATATGTCCGATTTTTTTTGTAAATCCTAACCCTTGCTTTATTCGCTTCCTAACTAAGCTAGTACTACTTTCACCGAAATGGGTTATAATTGGTTAATATTATTTAGCAAATTTTGTAGCAAATTTTGTTGATAAAATGTTACACGGTGATTTTATTTTCGTAAGATTTCTCTCCAAGCCGTCCGATAAATATAAAAACCCTTCTAGTATATTTGTATATACAAGTATAAAAATTCTTAAAATAGCCAATAAGCAAATGAATTTGAAATGAGTCCCCAGAATAAGTGAGATCTAAACATACTTTGGACTTTAATAATGATAAGCACGATTATATTATGTTCAGAAAATTCTCTTGCATTACGATTTCATTGACTTATTTAGTATAGAATTTCCCCTTCGTTGTAAGTACTTAAGAATGTACGGGCTGAGTGGGCTTTATATAGCTTCACAGCATAGGTTTTACGGTATCCTTTCCGTCATTTAATCCCGGCAGGTGATCTATCAATTAAAAAATACAGGCTTCATTTAACTGACTCGTCTAATTTAGGGTTTAATTGGAACGCAAAATTCAAAATCTCACATACCGTAAAACTTAAGCAAGACCCCCCCACACACACACATTACAGCTCCCTATATATAACTCTC
Source organism: Isotoma decorata (assembly GCA_034698605.1). Taxonomy (NCBI): domain Eukaryota; kingdom Metazoa; phylum Arthropoda; class Collembola; order Entomobryomorpha; family Isotomidae; genus Isotoma; species Isotoma decorata. The sequence continues at coordinate 18,847 of JAQGBU010000561.1, forward strand.
GCGGAATACAGCCCCACCCAAACAATAAAATTTAGTGTACAATATTTGAAACAAAAATCATTTTTAATAAATGGAAAGAGACAGTTAAGAAACCACAGAGCCCGAATGTTATTTAAAACCAACTTTTACGGTTTCAAATCCTAAATTGTAAAAAATTTAGGATTATGAAGAATTGAATTGTTGGTTTTTTTTAGATAAAATGTACTTTGAATTTTGCTTTGATGGAATCTTACGGTTTCATCAAATTTTACGGTATTTTGTTTACGTACCTGGTTGTCAGGGGTAGACAGTCCCTTGATAAGAAATACTTCTGGCCGACTCCTGGGCACATACGGCGGTTTCCTCTACAGGGTTCTTTATATGGTCTGCATTCCGTATTTCCTCCACACCCATGAGTCCCATAAGCTATCATGTTAGGTTTTTGGCATCCGTACACAGTTTGTGCATCGCAAAGGCCGTTCCCGTTAATAGCGTTAAGGTCATAACCACAGTATGCACCTTGAGCTGCGTTTGCACCGCAATAGCATTTTTCAGACCCCTTGACCAAGTACAAATTAACCGTGAAAAAAATTACGCTTAAAAATACTAGAAACTTCATTTCTAAGCTGTCAAATTTCTTCAACAATTAACTCAATGAACTTGGAAATAATACAGACTTTAACTGGATTATGGTTGAAAAAGAAATTAAAAGAACAAAAAAGGGTAGTTTTTTTACATAGATGTGTTTATGGTTAGGAATTTCATGGACAATTATTACAATGATGTATTATAAAATGTGATGTTTCTATTGTTTATTGTCTCGTAGCAAATACAATTTCGTTTTGTATGATAGTCTGAGATAAAATTTAAATGAGAAAAAACACCAGATATAAGTGAATGTGGGTTGAACCCAGGTTCATATTCATAAAATCTTGTTTTTTGGCATTTTGTTAGCAGCAGAGGAGAATCCCAGCAATGCAATACGATAGGTAGAGAGTCAGACAGAGTAATTATGTTAATTTTTGCAATAGTTATAATAAAACTGGCTTTATTGTCTGAAAGTTTACAGATAGAAATCTTCCTTACTGATTTCCACCTAACGACATAAAAGTGCATTCTCGTCCCAGAAATATTATGGCTTATACGGGGTTTTGTCCGGGTCGAATTGGTTACATTTTAATTTCAGGCTATTTCAAAATCGGGGTGGTAAAGGGGTGTGGCCAGTTTTAAATATTTTATAAGGTAAGCCTGAGTCGTTAGAATATGTTTAGGCGTTTGTCCGGGTCGAATCAGTTAAATTTTAATTTCAGCCCATTTCGAAATGGGGGTGGTCAATATGGTATTAAATGCTTCTCGGTAACACACATTGGATGACGTGTCAAATCGAAGTATTTTAAACACTTTGGGTGTTTAAACCCCTTATATAAAATGCATTTATTGACCTACGACATCGATTTTGGTGTCGAATGGAAGGCCATTACATCAGGCTTGTAACAGCGTCTAAACCTCTAACCCGCCACAAAGTACCGTAAAACTCGAATTAGAACCCCCTGGTGGATTAACGTTTCAAACCAAATTTTTTGGCGAATTTAACATTAGAAGATAGGGACGTTTAACATTGGAAGGATAGGGAGGGGAGGGATTATTACGGGGGAGGTTCCAATTCGAGTTTTACGGTACCTTTATAAAAAGAAAACCCCTAATACTATATTTACATAGAAAAGCATAAAAAACCTTAAATCAGCCTTAAAGCTAATAAATTTGAGACGATTCCCCAGAATAAGTGAGATCTAAACATACTTTGGACTTTAATCATGATAAGCACGATTATTCTCTTTCATAATGATTTGATTGAATTATTTAGTGTAGAATTTCCCCTTCGTTGTAACTACTTAAAATTGTTCAGGTTGATAGGTCTTATAGCTTCACAGCGTAAGCTTTATTTCGGTATCCGTTCAGTCATTTAATCCCCGCAGGTGATCTATAAATTAAAAAATACAGGTTTAATTTAACTGACTTTTCTAATTTAGGATTTAATTCGATCCATGTTTCCAGATTAATTTCAAAACACAAAATCTGACATACCGTAAACTCAAGTAAGACCCCCCCCCACAGACTCACATATTATAGCCCCCTATAAATAACTCTCCCGGAATACATCCCCACCCAAACAATATAGTTTAGTGTATTATATTTAAAAATTAATTTAAAAAAATGGAAAGAGAAAATAAAGAAACCACCGCCTGAATGTTGTTTAAACAAAACTATAACGGTTTAGCATGTTTAACCCCGTAAAAAAATGTTGGATTATGAAGAATTAAACTGGTAGTTGTTTAAGGGAACATTTTATTTAGTTTTTGCTTCGATCGAATCTTAAGGTTGGATCGAATCGAGTTTTACGGTTTTTTATTTACGTACCTGGTTGTCCGGGGTATACAAGCCCTTGATAAGAAATACTCCTGGCCCACACCTGGACACATACGGAGGTTTCCTCTACAGGGTTCTTTATATGGTCTGCATTCCGTATGCACTCCACACCCATAAGCCCGATGAGCTCTCGTGCTATGACTTGGGCATCCGTACACACCTTGGGCTTCGCAAAGGCTGTTCCCATTAAGAGCGTTAAGGTCATAACCACAGTATGCACCTTGAAGTGCGGTTGCACCACAAAAGCATTTTCCATCCCCCTTGACCAAGTACAAATTAACTGTGAAAAAAATGACGATTAAAAATACTAGAAACTTCATTTTTAAGCTGTCTGATTTCTTCAACCAATAACTCGATGAGCTTGGAAATAGTACAGACTTTAACTTGATTTTGGTTGAAAAAGAAATTAACAGAACAAAAGGCTATTTTCTTACATAGATGTGATTATGCTGAGGAATTTCAAGGATAATTATTACAATGTTGTTTAATATATTGTGATTTTCTATTGTAGATTAGTGATGATGGTGGCGTTTTTCCTTTGTCTATTGTATGGAGTAAAGCTAAGCCTTCTAATATTGGATAAGTACTTGGAGTCCCCAATACTTCATACATTTCATGATGGAGGGATACAAATTCAGAAAATTCCATTCCCTGGAGTAACAATTGCATTGCCGTATTTGATCCGAAAATCAGTATTGGAGGAAGCAAAACAGTAAGGGACAAAATTAAGCATTTCTATAAAGCCAAAACACCAACCATAAAGCGCAATAAAAACACCATCTCACCCCCCCTCGAAATCTTTCATAGAAAATACAATTTGTTTTGTGGGATTGTCTGCGATAAATTTAAATGAGAAAATGCCGATGCGATAGGAAGGGGGTCAAAGTAATTTCGTCTAATGTTAGTTTTAGCCATAGTTAGATGACGTGCGTTGCTAACTTAGCAGTCACTTTGCTGGTACCATCAGTCATCTTGGCTTTGAGGGTAGACTGTCAACGTTTAATTGTGAGATTAAGGGCTCGAATCCATTCAGGGTTCGAACTGCAAAAAGGAGCATATGTCAGATAGTCTAGGCTATCTACAGGGGCTTGCATGTCAGTAGAATTCCATTCACATAACCGCATTCCTCTCCCTACCTTCATTTAAATTCTCCGATTTTCCTTCTCTTGTCCTATCTTAGTAAATCTAGTTAGTAAGTGATTATCGTACTTTCAATAATCTCATTTCTCCAGTAATCCTTCCCGTTCTTTGAGTGAAAACGACGACAGAATTGCCTACCTTCTCAGAATTGAGCTTTAACCATTCAAAAGCAATCAAAAATCAAAGTCTTTGATATAAAATCGCTGACTTGAGCAAAGACACACTAGTAATAAATTAATATCCTTCTAGGTAAAAATCACTCTCTGTAACCGGAAGTATCAAACCACAATAATCCGTGGAGCTTGTGAATGCTCAAGCCCTTCTAGTAGAAACCACATTTCCTAGTTGATGCAAAAACAGGGCATAACAGTCCTAAGACGTTTTCAGGGCTTTTAAACAATCTAAATCATGAAAATCAAAATGGGGTGCAACATTTTGTGTTTCTTTCATTGAACTTATGTCTTTATTCTTACAAAACTAGCCGTTTGGCCGGGCCTTCGGCCCGGCCTAAACGTCTCGTTTGCTCCCAAACAAAATTAAAGAGTTTCACCACAAGAGTATTGCACTTTAAAAGTGGTGCATGTATAAGTCTTGTATTCTTACAAGTGGCATCCAACAAGCTTAACTACCAAGGGATACGGTATACGGTTGTAGAAAAGAAAAATTATACCATAATATTAATCTTTCAAAAATTTTAAAATTAGGAACAAATAAAACGTTATAATTGATTACATGAGAAGGTAAAGGGTAATTTCACAAACGTTTTTCACACTTTCGTTCAGCATTCGCTTTCGCTTGGTTTTCTTGCCTTGCTTCGGAAATCGGTGAAAAATGCTTTTAAATATTTGTTTTATTCATTAAACATTATTGGCCAAATAATTTTAATGCGTTTTTCATGATTTAGAAATATAAACAACGTGAAGTACTCACAAAGTTTTGAGTCACTTCGAAGTTGAAGTAGGGACGGTTATGATGAACAACTGAGAACTCCAAAATTGTTAGGCACGATAGAATTGTACGTTTAAAAACACTTCTTTATTTTAGATAAACCTTTTTCACAAATTACTGAAAAAAATACTTTTTCCAACAAGTTCTAGCACAGAAAAACACCAAAATTTGAATTTATGTGTTCAATGTAAACACTTCAGCGAAATGAAATAAGCTGCATACGGCTAGACTTTGGTGAATACTGAATAGAATTTTCACGAATCGCCTCACACAAACAAACGTTCACGCTTACCATCCCCAAGTTGAACCTAAAACATCCAGAAATTTCTCAAAGCTGGATATAAGCGTCTAGTTTGTTCTTTAGGCCATTGTTTAGTAACATATATACGCTCCGTACCCATACTCATACATGTTAGTTGAAAATTATATCTAACGATTGCATGTATAGGATTGTGGAAATGAGAAGGCCATTGGAAAGAGTTGCTGTTGTACGGACTGTACATATTGTTGGATTTGTAGAAAATACTTACAAATAGTTTTATGGATTAATTTTTATACCTGACAAATTTTGTGGATGGATCATTTGTATATGTGAATAAACCGTCGCAACGACTTTAGTCAAGTATTGGAGATGCGCAATCTTTTTTTCAAGATTAGGAATGTTCCTTTGACTCAATTGACTCAAAATATCCAACAGTCTCAATTCGCCCCAGCCTACCCTTTGGGTTAAATCGATCTATAGTACTCGTAACTGAAACGAGAATTGAGAAAAGTTAATTCCGTGGGAAGTTATCAGTTTTACTGTAATTACTACAGAGGATGGAGCCAAGTGGGTGTGGCTGATTTGACTCATAGTTTATAAAAACTTTTTCTTTGACTACAGTGAGTCCAAATATGCAATAGTCTCAATTCACCCCAACCACACCCCCTGGGTATGACCTTGATCCTTTAGGTCAAATGTGCGCTTTGATTTATAGTACGAGTCGAAAT
>JAQGBU010000562.1:0-24269 GCA_034698605.1 Isotoma decorata
ATAATTTCGAAACTTTTGCTCGAAAACAGTTTTTGTTTTCGGAATAAGTCTTAGAAAAGTTACGCCCTTCCGGTTTTTAAAAAAAATCCGACGAAAATCGAATCAACTTTTTTGATGTTTCTGGGGCAAGACCAGACCACATGGAATGACCCTCCATACTAATATTCAGCATACAACATTTCAACTTGCCTCTTTTATTGTCCTTTATACGAACCAACGCCAATTTCTTTCTTGTAACACTAACCACCACCCACCCACGCCAATTTTACTTTCTCTCTTCTACCACTTACACAACACAGTCTTTAGCAATCAAGGTGGGCTCTTTGATGAGGTACAGGGAGAGAGTAATCCGGAACACATTGCTCCCAAATTCAAACATATTACACAGTATTTTTGTAGAGAACATTCTTCAGTATAAGAAAGGTATTCCATCACAATTCACGGATGTCACGGAAGAACAATGCAGTGGTGAAACTGACAAGGGGTGGTTGTTGACGAAAAACAATCTTGATCCGTGAAGAAATTGTAAAAATGTACAACGGTTTGGCGAAATGAATTGAAGGTAGGTAATAAGTTCAACACTAGTATTATGCTATAGGGTGAGATATTGGAGCAGTACAGTAGCACTACCGGATATTCAGTTACTACACTAGTAGCAGATTTTTTGATTGTGACTGATGCACAGGAAAAGATGTTCACACTTCAGGAAAGAACAAAGCGGAAAATGTCTTCATAGAAAGTGTAATAAATTCTGAACCACCTAAAATTGTCATTCGTGGATCACGTCCAACTGCTCAACATCATTTCGTTCTCTAAATCGAGCAATCTTCGAAATTCCAATATAAATTCAGGATATTTTGCTTCAACATGATCAATGTTTTTCACTGAAGTTTCATTTTCATCGCTTTCTTTTTAGATGAGTTCGATCTGTACAGTACCCTTAGGCGCTACATTAGTAAGTACCACATTTCAATCCTCCATTTTTCCAAACGATTTTCACATGGCCTGAATAAAATACTGACTCTAAAGACAAAATTCACAAAAAAACAAATGCATTCACATCCTTGACATGAATAGAATCATCATCATTCGGTCGTCGGTTCTTTTGTTTTCAATTTATTTATTTAAATACATTTGCAGCAATGATAATACTTGAGTTCATTCGTTGTGTCCTAAAATTGAAATACGAAACATTTTATAATCATGTTCCCCTTACGGTAAGTTTTTTCTTGTAATGATTAGCTCATTCCATTTTGATAAACTGGGATGGGAAAAGGTGAACAAATAATACTGCGAATGTCATCATTTTTCTTTAAAACTGTGTGCTTGAATATTGTTTGCATTTTACATTTACCCTAAATTAACACGAGTTTTACAAAATCTAAGCTGTGAAGGCCTAAAGACGTACGACATATTAATATTGCCCTTGAACTAAAAACAATTAGTATCCACTATACTAAAGATAAGACATTAAAAACGTAAACACATTGCATACGTTTTTATCGAGATAAATTTTCAAGATTCGTGCTATATTCATTGTATGAAGAAACTTCAGTTTCTCTTTCTCTTGCCTTTAAATTTTTAACTTCGTAATTGTCAGACTTTGTACAAAGAAAGTAACTTCTTAGTGATGAAATACAAACTAATTTACTAGTGGGGGTAGACGTCTGGCTTAAACTGGCACAAAATGTTGCAAAAATATATTTTACTGCTGAACAGCTTTATTTTATATTATATTTGCTCATCTCAGATAATGTTCAGAGCCCAAGATGCTTTAATCATTGCCCGACCGCAGTATTGCATTTTGATATTGCTTTCACCAGAGAAAGTTTGTAAAACAAACTTAACAACTGCAGTTATCTAACTTTTACTTTCTCAAATCCAATATCTGTTTATATTCCCTATAGAAGTATGTAGCAACAATTCCATTGATTCCCTCCAATCGCTAACACTAGTAAACGCGTCCGCACTCCTTACAAAATTCAAATTTTGCAAATCTTTACTTGTGCTCGTTCTTGGCTTGAAATCGCTAAAGATGGGTAAAAATACTTGTATCGTAAACCAAGTCTCTTACACAGTAAAATAGTAAAACTACTAGTCTGCATCAAGAAAATGTTATTTTTGTCGATTCTTTCTTCTTTCTTTTGAAAATTAATTAGAAGCTATTATTCACTCCGACACTTTAGAAAACAAAAGCAATCAATTCCTCCATTCTCTCTCAATTTGTAATCCAAACACACACAAGATCTACTCTAGACTGAGTTTATGTAGTAGTAATAGTAGTAGTGTAATGAAAAAACATTCCTCTGCAAATATTTACACATTTCATCACCACGCCAAAATCCTCACCCACACTCAATAAAGCCCAGAACTGAAAATAAAAGCTTAAATCGACGTACTTATAGATAATAATACCTCAGATAGAAGCGAAACACCACAAACAGAATAAAATGAATGGATCATTGAGTTTAGTCCAATTATAGATCACAAAGAAAAACATACAAGTACTGTGCTCTCACTTCTTCTGTGCTTTCTCTTCTAGTGAACCAATGTAGACCTAATAAAGTATTCTAACGGTTTATTCGATATATGAAACGTACTCAGTCTCGTAATCAATTTTCTTTGCTGATCTTACTTTGAACTCACGCTACTGATAATGCTTTCATTTAATACTTTTACTCTTATCAACCTCACTCCGCTCCGTCTCCTGAAAATGAAACTCACCCTTAAACCCAGCATCAGCTAGAAAGCTTAACCTAATTACGTACTTTGTTTTACCATACCTTCTATTAAGCAATTTCTCGAAATCTGAGATCATTATTCTTTCATTTCGTTTCTGATTTATTTGGTTATTAAAAGATAAACGTAGGCAGTAAGTTAGTACTTTCCCCCACTTTCCCTTTCACGCAAATACTTTGATATACCGCGACTGGCCAGCGTCTTTAACATAAAATTACTGTAATTTCATCTTATCATACCAAATATGTGATTCCTTTGGAAGTTCTAAAATACAGATAAATTACTCAGTTAGGCAGGACAACAGTATGCCAAGAAGATACCATGAAATATCTCACTAACACATACACTATGCACATGCAAAGGAGTCTTTATATTTTATATCGTATCCAGTCGACTCGAATCCCTTGTAAAGAATCCCCAATTCCCACTGCCAGTTTTTCTAACATACGAACTAATAAGCTACACAATACTCGTCCTGTAAACCTGTGCTTTACATAAGCAGTTACATTGCAATATTACATTCTATCTGAACCTATTCGTAACTACTCAATTCTATTGTATTGTATCGAATCAGATCATCCAACCGCTTCTAATTCCACAAAGTAATAACGAAAAAAATCATTTTTTGGACTAGACGGATCACAGCTTTCCATCTTTTGTACAGACTTGCAGAGAAAATAAGATTTGTACACCCCCCAGTGATTTCCTTGTGATAAGTACAAAACACAATGAAATAATGACTTGATATAACTGCATCTGACATATATGATAGGCCTGAGGCAGAAACACATATGCAATTTAAGTACTCTGAAGATAAAGTTCATTCAAGAAGAATAAATATATAACCAGAAGCAGTAGTACGAGATTGCAATTTTCGATATGATCTAAAGCTTGGCTAGTAAAAAAAATTATTAATATTCTAATATACTACATGGAAAGTACCATTTTCAATCGAAAAAACCTAACGAACCGGTACCCCGCTAGCCACCAAGGCTAAATAACCTATCATTTCCATTCATACCATATAGTAGTAAGTAGTAACAATAAGATCCAAAATAAGAAGATAGAATGAAGACAAGATCGAAGAAAGTAAAAAAAACTGAAAGGGTTATTTTCGCTGATGAAGCACAGCACATCTCGCAGTGTCCAATGAGTCTACTGATGTCTTCTGAGGCTACGTCTGTCCGATCTGAATTCTATTTGTATCTTATAACGTCAACGGATTAGCTCATGTTTTCTAAAAGCCCCATCATGCAAAAGAAGAAAACAACCACCGGGTTGCATACGATATACTCAAAATTACATCAGGTTGCACTGAACTACATGCGGTTATATAAAACGCATCTTCTGTGAATCATCAGTCATTTAAAATACATTCATTATTCCAACAAAAGAATTTTCAAAGGAGAATGACACGAAGTTTCGTTGCTTTCTCTGCCCCTACTACTAGTATTGTAGCTTAGAAATTAAAGCAAGAATTGTGCCACAATTCACATATCCTTTGCACGGGGCCAAGACCAAGACTGAAACGGTACCAGATATCACAAGAGTATAAGTAAATGGGTATAGTTTGTGGGCATTTTTAGGTAGATTTTTATTCAAGATCAGCAGGAAGACGTACACAGTGTGGCTCATTATTACTAATAATACAAGGCGATGCAAAACCACAATGGAAACTGCTTGCAATGTTGAATGTTCCAAATAATGATTTGAATGGGTTGAGAAAATGAAATTCCGTGGCCAAAATCGAATTGCTTTGACTATGTAATACAAACCTAAGGCATGAAAATGTATTAAGGTCTGTTGCACAACATTTTCCTCTAAGCAAGACATTTTGTGTACATGTTATTGAAGCTGATTTAGGAGTCAGAACTAATGTCTTCTGACTTGTCAACCCTTTTACCACCGATTCATAGTTCACCCAGTTGGAAAATCTAGCGATCCTGGTACAAGTGCCTAATTTTATCATATTATGCATGCTATCAACGATAATCATAGTAATTATGCAATTAAACCCCCAAAAATTACAAAAATTCCTCTTTCCACAACTACCCGATTGTATAATATGAGCTATTACCATTTTATTATGACATATAGTAGGAGAGTTTGCTTAAATTTATTTCCCTATACTCTACAACCTACTCTCTCTGAGAGAAGAATGAAGACACCCATGTACGTCACATCTGCATTCATTAATCCGAAGTTATTCTTCCCATTCTTACACTTTCACAATTCTACTAGAATGAGAACCGAAATCTAGAAGAAAACGGAAAATCGGACCACACCACCACTGGTAGTAGTAGCTGGTAACACAATAACACCACCCCAACCCCACGCTACAACTAGCTTTAGGATAGCAAACTCAAGATTCAAGAACTGAGTCATCGATTTCCATTGCTCTATCTATACTCCTTTTTCTAGTTCCTACAAAACTTCCCTTTGCTACTCTTACTCATACCAACTAACTAGAAACTACCCACTTTCCCCATTATCTTGTTTATGGAAAGACGTTATTTTGGCAAGCATTCTAAGAGAGACTTTTTGGCTTGATCTACTAGCACTTTTACAAGGACATTACATAGTAGCACGCAATACCACTAGAATTATTTGTTGAAATAATCTCTAGTGCAAATTTCGAAATAAAATCCTTATGGTCTTTAAATCTAACACTGGAGAAAGTTAACTTTCTCAAGGGTTTGACATTCATTTAAAAGTACTGCAGAAACATAGGAATTCTAAGTCAGTTGTACTAAGACAAAGGATTCATGTATGCCGTATTCGTTGCCAATTTCTAAGATTGAACAATGCGAACGTTCAGACAAAAGGAAAAAAAGGAAGCGTCTGCTCACTAGGATTGGGAAATGCTTGTAATTTTCCCCTTGAGTGAGCATTTACAAATGCATACTTTTGCAACTTCTTCTTGCGTAATAATTCTGAAATGTTTTACGAAATTCTGTTCACTTATACTATCACGCATCTGTATTTCTCAGAAAAACAACAACTTACGCAATTAAATGTCCTTTCTCTGTTTTATAGATTCGTACTTCCTGTCGCGATCGAGTCTTCATTATGTAAAATGAATTAGTTTGAAACACTATGAGCAGACACATGGCACACATCTGTACACATGGTCTCGTTTTAAACTAGTAATTGTATAATTTGACTCGCACTACTAAAAACAATATACTAAATTCAAAGACTAATTCTATTAACTAAAGTTCGTAGAATGATTTTATTTTAGAGGTAACATTTTACAATCCTTCTTTAACTTAATTTAAACACAGCTATTAGATCGAAAACAGTTAAAACAACCGTGACCTTTAGTCGGAATCATTTTAATTCTTTGTCTCTCGAACCCTCGAAATTTCTTTACGAGATCCTGTAACCTCCTGTAGATCCTGATCCTGTTATATTGACCAATTTCCTGATTTCAATTTCATTCTAACAATGCCCACAGGTAAGCTGGTGAACTAGCTGGAAAAAAATTTAGAAACCATGACCTAGTATCATTTCATTAGCAAATCTTCCTCAAACTTGAATTGATGATGATTGCTTACTTAATACAAATCCATATGAATTAAAGTCTTTACATTTTTACTGTTTCAATCCGTTAATTTTAGAAATGATTAAATGATATTAAGACACAATTACATGATATTTTACATGAGATTTTAATGAGCTCCTCTTTTTAAGATTTTTTATCAATGATATTGACGTGATAATATTATACCAATAAACGTTAACTCGTGCGTAAAACGACGAACTACATAAATTTGTTTTCAATTATGCCCAAGAACAGTTGAAGTTAGCCAGTTATTTATAAACTACGGGAAAAGTGAGGATAATGATGATACGATAATTGTCTTCACAGACCACGATCCACGCCCCGATGAACCTCCTTGGGAAAATGAGAAGCCTTTCTCGTTATCAAGTATCATGTGGACGATACTTATTACCATCAACTATATGAATGACACATATCCTTACGTATAAATGAAACCATTCACATCAGCTTAAATATAACATTCAAGGTGTTTCACTACTTAACTGCCATGAACTTATCTGCAGAACACGCTCAAATGCGCACTAAACTTAACTCAATGTCTCCCTTACTAAAATTTCTCTACCCCTGCTTGCTGGGGTGGAGGTCACAGAGGCACAGTATTGGATTCCCCTTTTAGGCAAAGCCTTAAAAAATTCTTCCATTTCCTAACACAGAAACCTTATGAAAATATAAATACATCCCAAAATTATGTAATTATTTCCATTTACTATTCTACTTCTCTACTGTTCAAAATCATACCACTTTGCCCGTTACAAAAATCTACGAATTATGATAAAGCGACTTGTATTAGATTGTTTTGGCTTATTTACAAAATCCAATGTTGGCTTCTACACTCACAAAGGTTCCTAAGCTGACAGTTCGACAGTTATACATACGAAACCCGTTGAAGCAGAACACCTGAACATGTTCCATTGCACTGGTGTAACGCATAATAACCTACAATTAGTAATTTTTTTAACATTAGTTGCATACACAAGCCTTTAAATACAAGCCTTATTCTACGGAAACCCCGTGTTTGAATTAATTGTTTGTTTAAAATCTTTTAAAAAGCAACAATGAAAACCATCGCTTTCAATTGTCTTCAGTGCATTTAATTAATTTTACAATTCAATAAATTACTCTGGTTCATTATCATTATGGGCCAGGGATACTTAAGTCTACCGGTACCAACACAGGCATTTTCTGAAAGAAAGATGAACATCAGTGCTTTACTGTCACAAAATTACAGTTTATCCACTTCTGAACTTATCACACAGTCGACTTAGACGATGAGAAAACCTATTGTAAGTCCCAACTTCCACCTGGCTGAAAATGGTTTTATTGCATGAAGATGAAACCACTTTGTCTGATATTTCTATGCCCGTTACGTTATGTACCTTAGCCCTCGTCGTCGTCGTCCAGTTGCAGTAGAAAAATAATTCAGTCAACTCACTTCAAGTCATTATCATGCCATAACTTATGCTCTCATTCTGTTCAACGAGCCTGAAAATCGCTACCTTACGTCTCCCAATTTTTAAGACCTGCGATTTCTTCTAAGTGTTATGATACCTCTCAAGCACTTACTTTTCAGATAACTTTCTCTCGTTACCCATACTTGCGCAGGAAAGTGCTTTTCAAAATTACTGTCTGATGATCAAAAACCTCTCCAATCGAACGCTGCTAGATCCCAGGTTTTACAAGGCAAAAGGCGGACTTTCAAAAGCTTCGAATGCCTGAAGGCTTATGCAAAAAACAGCATTCGTTAAGGTATTTGTAAAGTAAACACTTTTGTTAAAAGTAGTAGTCAATGTAATGATAATAATATTCGTTATCTCACTCTTCTAGGAACTTGTACAGGTTTACGTTCTCTTGGAAGCAACTCCACTCTAACGCTGCATAAGCCAGATATCCATTATATTTCTAGACATTATTGCAAACACGAGGCCCTAATATGATTTTTCTTCACGCTCAATTGATATCAATTTTGGCGTTCAGTAGTTAGTTATAGGAGCAGACATATTATTGCTACTACCTGTAATTAAAGGAAAACGAACAACCTTTTTTACACTACTACTAGTGTAAAAGTATCTTGTAGGAAAACTAGTTGAATGTAATGAATAATAAATTATTATATTATTATACGACTATATGTAAGTTTGAAATGCTGATGTAGACGAAGAAAGATATTAGCACAACGCTTCGCCAGCAGTATAAAAGCCCAATTATGAATGATGCGAAGAAATTTCAATAACAAATATGAAATTAAATGATCTAATGAAACCCCCATGCACATTATATATTTGCAAAAAGAAAGTTGGAACATTTTTTTATTATAAGGTTCTTTATTTGTCGACCCTCTGATAAAAAATTCTAACCTGTCGTATACAAAATTAATCAAATTCAACAATCTGGAGCTTTTGGTAGTGTTATATATTTAACAAATTTTAATCACAGAACGCCTACGGTTAAACGCTGATGCAAATGACTGCTGTGAGTGTGACTAGTGACTGTTGACTATGGCTGATAATGTATTGTAGATAGTTTTATTTCAGGTTATATTACATCAGACTTCTCCAGTAGTACTAAGTAAACACATTAGGCACTGACATTCTTCAAGCAGCGAAGGTGTCCTCATACGAATTCGGTTTAGTCTATCCTTTCCGTGGGTAAAAAGTACAAATACACCCTTAAGTCACAAGGGATGAGTGATCAGGATAACATTAGACAGGTATAAAGTACACATACTTTGTGCAATAGAACTTGAACTATATGATATTAAATTTTTCTATTTGCCTATGGCTCATATTTGAAGAAAGTCTAACTTAGTACCTAATTAATCCTCATCCCATCATTCGAGTCTTCGAGTTTGCAGAACTGTCTCCAGTCGCTATTTTACCTTTCCACACTTCGACTTCTTGAGAGAACTTTTACTCGTTAAGTATCAAGTGCTTTCAAACTACGTGTCTCTCGTCTGCTTCTACTCCATTATTACTTTGGAACCTCAACTTAAATTTACATGGCATACAACATTACCTCGTTTTAACTGGGTGGTTCAATTCAAGAGTTCCTTGTGGACCAAAAACTTCCAAAAATGACAGTTTAGTGTCACCCTCTTCATCTTCAACTGAATCTTTTTCAAGTGCGTTCTTCCAAAACGAAAGTTTTTCATGAAAATTTGCATTAACTGAGGGAAGCTACTGATACTGCACAGGAAAAAAAACTAAGGATTTTATAACTACCTAACCTAGTCCGCGTTCTTTTGTATTTGGCTTAGTTATTCCCTTCATTTTTCTTAGGTGAGGCCAATTTTTGTAGTACTAACTAGTTCAACAAATAATGGACACCTTGAGGGTACCTTAGACATCGTTATGGACTACTTTTTGAGAGCTTGTGAACTTTAAAACCAATTTTTATATGAGAGCTACTTAAAAAGGTCATGGATCCTTTGCGACAGATTCGACAAAAATTAATCATGTGAAAGTTATAGCCAGTTTCACAGTATGGTGAATCCGAGAGGGTGTGGCCGATTTGGCCCATGTACGAAGTCAACCTTCCATTTGACCGTAGGGCCCCATATGTGAAAATGATTTTTTTAAATGTAACCCTGTCGAAAGTTAGAGAGGGAACGGACGTGGCGACAGACACGACGACCATTCACACAAAGTTTTTTTTTTAAATTTATTCCACCACAAGAAAGAGAAATTATAGGGACGATGTAGTTTGCTAATTAAATACTTTTACTTTCTTGTAATGAAGCAAATCTGAAAAAAACGTGTATTTTTATTTTTTCGGATTGGGCCTAAATACATTTCGTTTTTCCGATTTGTTTTAATATTTATTTCAGAGACTACACATTTTAATATTTCGCCTCTACACATGGATCGCAAAGCTGAGTTCAAGTCAAATTTGACCTGACCCTAAAATTTCAATACGAACTAATCTATTTTCACCCGAATGTATTTAAAATTTGCGCAGGCAGCTAACAGACTGATGTCCCTGTGGAAGATGTACACAAAGATTTGCAGGAAAACTGGTAAGGACATCGGCAATGAGTTTACACACAATGCAATGGAATAATTCTGAATATAAGAGAGAGATTCTATACACAGCATCATTTATACCACAAGCTACCAGCATTCTACTAGTCCCAGCTAAACCAACTAGGAGATTTATACAGAAGAACAAAAGTCACGTAAAAGCAAAATAAGACTTGGTGATGCAAAGAATAAGAAATCTCTGAAGTCTGAAGTCTCTCTGACATCTCCCAAAAGAATCCGGATAAGATAAACGATTCAAAATCTTGTCTATTGAGCGACAGACAGACTCATAGTCGCTGGTGTCTCTTTCTATTTTATCCATTCTTCTCGTCTACTTTTGTAAACTTTGGTACATATAAACGCAGCCTACCACCACATTCTTCTTCTGAATGACTCATGATGAATATTACAACATGGATAGCTGGATGGGATGTGAAGATATGATACTACTCTACTTTCCACTTACTTTCTTCTAGTGCCAAATTCGAACTCATAGTTCATACGGGTCGGTGCGGTGGGGCAAAAGCAATTCGCAAGACATCTGCATTTTACGTGCAAACTGAGCTGCACCCACCCCCCCTCTTACTGTACATATTGACCTTTTTCTAGATTATTTTTAGGCCCCTATGGCAAATGCAAGGATAAATGAAATAGAATACTAGTGTTGAACGACACTTCGAAACTTTTGAATCTTGACGTGATTTGATATTATATTATTATATTTTGACCTAAAAAAAAGTTTTTTCAAGGCGTTTTGATACTGAACGTACTAAACATTTGCAATCCCCTTGCACTTTCAACTTCTAGCGTTAAAAAACTAAGAAGCAAGAACCTTAAGCCTTAACCTCTTCCAGGTCTTTCGCGTAATATTTCATTTTCAGAAACTGTTACGCAACCAAAGTACGGCACAATCAAATTCCTCGATACACCCTTTATCTCTCTACCACACACTACTTGATCCAAAAAAATATTACACACGAAATTCGCAACGTACGCAAATGCATGGTTCTCTAGTACCCATTCATTGTACCCCCATAAGAACCATTAGAAAATGAAACCAACGACACTGCCCAATCCTATTCTTCACTTCCACAGTTTCACTCAGAAAGAAGAATGGCGTGATACAGTGCTCGTTTTTTATTTTAAAAAAACGGTAACCTTTTATAAGAAAAATATGCATTCTCTACACTCACTCTCTTGAGATTTGACATATAATAAATACTCCAACCAAAGTGCATGGCATCTAAAGTCTTAGGTATGTTTGACTTAAGCAAAATTCTCCTCCATCTTGAAAATCCGTAAAACTTTGCATTCCACAGGCTTAATCTTCACACTTTATCAGTCTTATATAATAATACACTTACTTCTGTTACATTAATACTTGTATTACATGAGAAACATTTTTCTTTCTCTGTCATATACATAAGAGCAGTGCTAACCCAACCTTACTACATTCTTCTGATTCTGCTGCTCATTCTTACTCTGATGTTTTTCTCCGTAGAATGTGTCAAATATCAAGGGAATAAGATGAAATGAATAAATGGTAAATGTTGTGTGAGTGTTCTAGATACTTCATAAGAATTGAACTCATTTAGACTGCCTCTGCCTACATCTTTTCGAAACTATGAGATGGTGAAACTACTGAAACTTATTCTAAATGCATACTAACAAATACCTCAAGAATACACCTCTTTGCCCATCGCATCTTCAACAAAACTCCACCACCGGGATGAAGAAGAGAGGAACACTGGCCACAAATCACTTTCTTTTCTCCATTTCATCAAGGGATTTCTCTTATTTTCTTCGTTTCATTTCTTGCTCATCCAAGTAAGTACGACTATGGGATAAAACTGAATCAAGAAAATGAGCCTTTCTCCTTTTTCTATTCTTTCCTTCTATATCAACTTCTCATCTTAACTAGAAAAGGAATGATTCTCTTTATATTCTTGTTGCACTTCATATTACTGGTGTTACATCTTAAATTTAGCATCCCTCAACATTCCACATCTATCTGGGGTACTAACTCAAATATTATATACTCATCTGCAAAACCTCTTTTCCGTGGAAAGCACTTCAAGCTCGAACAGGAGAAAAGAGAGAAATTCTTGATTAACACTTTCATCAAAGAGCTCATTCCCTTCCTACTCATGATGGTTGTGTTTGATGTACAATCCTATCTACCTAACCTTGCATAATAAACTCTTTCATTGGTTCAAAGCAATGTCTTTAAGAGTTTAGATTTGTGTAACATTACATTTCAACACAATAAAAGTTATCAAGACATCCTTTTCTTTCTTTACTGAGCGAACTTGGTACTATGGTAGATTATATATAATCGATTCATCAAATGTTTGCATCAATAACAATAATGAAAAGATGGGTCCGTATTAAAGTTACTGGAATAACTTGCAATCCTGCTGTACTGTAAAGTTTTTTTAATCTGTGACAAACAAACAATTCTAAAACCAAAAAATCATGAAAAAAAATTGGATCAAAGAAAAATTTAGCTGATAAAATGTATGCGCCGAACCTAAATCCATGAAAGTCGTATTGGCCCAGAAAAATAAGAATGCATGGTGCATGCCTAAGTGCATTCTATAGGCCGTCCGTAATACACAAAAGAGAAATTTTGGTGTAGCCAAATATCTACTGTACATTCATATTTTCCAATTTAATAACGTTACGTACAATACGAACGTGACTGGCCTGCATTTTATAATAAATTTCTCATGCACATTTTTCCTATCTTGAGTTTTGATAGCTTTTTTTCTCTCGAAATGAATCTGACATGAAAAATGCTTTGTCTGCTTCTACAATATTTCCAAAAATGCAATCATCCCAAGTTGAGGAAAAATCAAACAGTCGGCAGGTCGGCAGTCGTACAAAAAACCGGCACAATGAATACTTCTTATATACTTGCTCATATCATTTTTCAATTCTAACGCATTAAATGTTTTTTTAACTCTCACTCAAAATTTACTCATACTATTTTCTAGTCTTCCTTACCGATGTTTGAGCCTCTTTTTTCTAATACTCTAGATATAACTTAACGAGCAGTGAATCAGAAGAACCTTGATTTTTTTTAGTTTTCTTTGCCCTCTTTCGCCAGGTAAGCCCACCTTGTGAGATCTAACTGACAATTTCTCAAAGTTATCATGATTTACATTTCTGCCTACAAAACTATAGAAAATTAAACCGCTGATTTTTGATGGATTCTAAACAAAGATTAAGTTCGCATACCATTACTATAATTCTGATGTACATGGTGCAGCGCACATGTAACAATGTAGAAAATTAACCAACATAATATGAATTGCTCATCCTATATGGAAAAAAAAATTGGCAAAAATACAATAAGAAAACACATTTATGAATTAACAAAACAAGATAAACTCCGTTTTTCACTTACTTTTCATGCGACGATCTACATAACACTCTTGCTACCCAAGAATAAGAATCCTATACTACGGCTATAAGTCTGACATATCTAACATATTTTACTTGGAATTTATTAAGAAATTATTCAACTTCTGGTATTGGCATTTAAAAATAAAATATGAATGATGCATGTGTCCAATGTTGTTTTTGTTTTTGTGGCCCTCTGGCCCTAAGTATAGGGTTTTCCGATTTATTTTTGTGCTTCCAATCTTTCAATACTGCTCTGTTGAGCAAAGAAAATAATTCCTTTGAAGGACTAAACACTTATCCACTGAAAATAAATTCTTAAATAACTCATAGAATACACCATCAAAATCAAGCTCTTAAAAGTTAACACTTTTAAAAAAAAATCAAGAATGGCGAACATATAAACACATTTGACGCATTTCTAGGATACAAACCAGAACAAAAATTCGTTCAGCCTTTTTTGTCAATAACTCTTTCTAAACGACTTTTACAAAACCTATTGAAAAAGACTTAATCCACTGTATTGATGGAATCGGGGTGAATTTGAGACCTATAGTAAGTTCTAAAACCTTCAGAAGAAGATATATCACTGAATGAGATCAGTTTCTGCCATGAGAGTTGAATCAAGTCATGCGAATGCGAAAAGTGCGAATAAAACTCCACAAATGAACCAGAGAAGAAACATGTTTTATATTTTCTGAGATTTGTGTTTATGTGAACCTAGTAAAACCCCAGTGCAGTGGTATTAGACCTGTCTTGGTAGAATTCTTATACACACTCGTTTCCTAAAATATGTTCTTTATTCTATGTACCGAAATGGATTCAGTTAGCGGAACCTAAACTCACATAAAATAAAATAAATAGGTAGGGTAAAATAAACTGAATTATTTTAACGGACTTGTTCCCATTCCAATTCTTTTTCGTAGCATTATACATACCAATCCAAGTAACCAATCTAAGTTAAACCAGTCGAGCACACGAATGTAACATGAAATTGGAGAGAGCTTTCTCTGGACAATTCTGGCAGTCCAATACAACTAAACGGCAGAAGTAAAAAACAAACCCATGACATGATAATAGATTGCATGTAAACTACAAGTTCTATTGTACTTAACATATAGCTCCTGTCCGTATGACTTTTGCTTGACTTTTGTTATGTCCCACGTACTTATAAGAATAATAATAAGGGCAGGACACAAATTAATTTTTGAAGTCCGACTCTTCCGATGAGAAAGAGACGATTTTGTATAAATTTAACAATGCTTAAACTAGTATTAAGTTATAATTGGTTCCGATAAATTTTATCTACTTGTGGTCCTGCTGACTCATCTTTATCTCTTACCGGTTTTAACCATTTTATACTTTACAAGATTTTAAGCCCAGCTTCGCTGAGCCAGTACACAGTAATTAATGTTTGACAGTATAAGTAATGTTAATGAGGTCAGGCAAAATAGCGGTACATGGTCAAATTGTCAAAACAAACTGTTACCTGCAAAAGGAGCGCTTAATAATACATTATATGGCCAGAAAGGGAATTAAAATCAAAATCACCAGAAATCCCATTTTTCCATAAGCATTGGTTTTCATTTTGAATGAAAACGAAAAAGATATATGTGGAAGGATCAGTTGTTTTTTAAATTCAATAATGAGAGACAGAAAAATTAGCGTGGCTTATCATTTGATCTAAAAGTAATGATTGTTCCGATAAGTAGTGTGTACTTTTTTTATTTCAGAATGTTTCTAATTTTAAAACTTAAGGCTTTTTTATTACTTTCGGAAAAGTGAGTGTGGTCAAATTCTTACAGCAATACTGAAGATGAGTTTGACACCTAAAATGACTCCATTCTCAATTTCTAGTCAAAAGTCTATCTTTTTAAAAACGTTGACGTGTGACCATTTGAGAGGTCAAGTAAAAGATGTTTCGAACCGTTTGAAAGTAGTTTTGGACACAGAGCAGTTATTAGCATCTTTATTAGAAGAGCCCAGCCTTGCTGAGCCATTACACAGTAGTTAATGTTGGACAGTATAAGTAAGTACTGTTACTGAGGTCATGCGAAATCGAGGTCAAAGGTAGAATGGTCAAAACAAACTGCTACATGCAAAAGGAGCGCAAGAATATATTGCATGGCCAGAAGCGGAATTAAAATCCCTAGAAATCCCATTTTTCATACACGTTGATTTTCATTTTGAATGAAAAGGAAAATGGAAATTTTTTTGAGATTGAAAAATTAGTGGGGTGATCTGGGTGATCCGTTTTTAAAAACACAGATTCACTCATTTTAGATGATTATTTCCACAGACCAGAGATAGTGTCTGTGGATTATTTCATCTTAAAGTAATGATCGTGTCCATAAATAATGTAGGTATATTTTTTTTTAATTTAGGGCTTTTTATATAATTTTTGGGAAATTGGGTGTGATTAAATTCTCATAGCGATACTGATTGAGTTTGACACCTAAATGATTCTATTCTCAATTTCTAGTAAAAAGTCAAGTTTTATTGGATTTTTTTGTACGTGTGACCGCTTCAGAGGTGAAGTAAAGGATGTTGCGAGCCGTTAGAAAGTAGTGTAGGGATAGTAGAGCACATATAAACATCTTTATTAGAAGGGATATAATAACACTGATTTATTCATATTTACACGTTAGTGTACTCGTTATTTGTGAACAACCCTTTTTAAATAAACCGCAGAAGTGGATAAATGTAGTAGTTGTAGACTGCAGGAGGTAGCGCTGTGTGTGGTGGTAGTCAATTGGCGGTGGTTTCCTTATGGGGATTACATGTTAAATGTAAATCGACCGTGAGAAGGTCAGAGGTCACGGAGGGACTTAAAAAAGATTTTTTAGGGCCAACTTTTTGTCCTCTTTCTAATGCTATTTTCAGCTTGGCTGTACGTGTGATAGTTATGGAGGAGTAGTTTTCAAGCACGAACCACAGCTCTTGATTCTTATTAGTATGATTGCTGATTTTCAAATTTTGTTAAATTCTATAATTAAGCATTTTTGTGCAATTGTTTTCGTAAAAAAATTCCAGATCCTACTACTTTCAAAACCAACTAAAACCTCGATTAATTTAAATGCAAAATTATAAATTTGCAATCCAATATTTCTTAAACATTTTTAATGCTGGGCTGATAAAATCAGTGCAGTTAAGCTGACGCATTATAATTCATATTTTACGATACTTTTAAATATTTATTTAAATATGCTTTATTTACGATACTGTTGTTATTCTAACTTAGTACCTTTAAAGCGTCTAATCTGAATTAGGGTTTCAAGGGTCTAACCCTCCCCGAAATCTAAACATTAACCTTGGGGGATAGGATAGGGATGTGACTAAACCCTCCCCGAAATATATTGAGGAGATAGAAGAAAGAAACCCCCTCCGAAATTTTTTCTGGATACGACCCTGCCTTTAAGCCTGAATAAAATAAAGTATTAAACAAACAAATTTCTTCGTTTACCAGAAACTATTAAGACATTTGAATCCACACTACTCGACAGTCAATCAAGTTTCACGATTTTTAGGTAAGCCCAGAGGGAGCCATTTATATTTTATTGTAAATAACCAAATATTGGGATAAACGTGGTGTTATACTCATGTTATTATTTTTTGCAACTTTAATAAACGATTGAAAATTGGAAATTGAAAAAAACCCTGCAAATTCTTTCCCCAAAAATGGACTTCGTAAATCTGACATTGCATTGTAATTTACATGACTACTATTCAATATGACAAAATGATTTTGATCATTTGATTTGATCGCTTTTATTTAAATGTCTTTCCAATATCAAATTTTGTATGTTAATACAGATAGTTGGTTTTCAAAGGGTGACATTACATTACAGGAAAGCAAGAAGGATGAACTCACGGTTTTTTATCTGGATTAACCTAGGAGATGATTGTATTACATTATTTTACATATAACTTAAGCTTCAACTTAATACTAGTAACATATCAACTAACTATAAACAATAAAAGTATTAATTAAACATTTAGCTTGTTTTGGTCACAAGTAACTGCTTGAAATTTTCGAAGAAAGTTGTAATTCCCATGTTGTCAATCTCCAATTCGCGAGAAAAGCTGTTCCGAATTTTGACCCCTCTGTAAATTATTGAATTTTGATAGTAAAATGACTCATGCTTAAGTTTTTATATTATTAATAATATTATTAATAGTAGTAATAATAATATTATATTATATATTATTAATAGTATTAATTTAAGATTGATAGATATTTTTGTATTTATATATTTTATTTTTATAACATATATTTATATTTATAATGTTTGTAATATTTATTTAATTTTATAATATATTTTACATTATTATATTATTAATAATATTAGGCTAAAAAGAATTTTCTACGGTCTTGGACGATAGAAAAAGTACATTTTTTTAAATAGTTTACCAATGTCAACAGTAGTTATAAAATTTTTGTATTTAAACTTGCGACGCTTAGAGTTTTTTAACACACTTGGCATAAAAAAGCTAACCAAAATCTGTTAACTTTGTCTTGGATTTTGTCTAGCAGTATATTGGTTTGAACGCCCCCAAGCCCCAAACGTCTAAACAATAATCAGCAACGCAGTGTACATATGAGTTTTTCAGTACGTATAAGACATAAGGTGTAAAATACTTCTAAATTCCGCACAAAAAAACTCAGCTTAGTGCTTGTTTTTCCAAAACATAATTGTACTGAAGTTTAAAATTCCAATTTGGGTCTATTTGTCGATCTAGGTACTTACATTCGTATACATTTTCATAACATTATCAATAAAACATATTGTAGGAACATTATTTACGAAATTATCTCCGACTTTGTGAAATAAAATAAATTAATCTTTCTGAATTAGTCTTTCTGACTTTCTGAGATTAATGGTCACATGATTTCTTGTGTACCCTTCTTAAAAATTGTTGATGATGGGTGTGGAGGGCTAATGGGAATGTATGGTCTATGTAATACGTCATAACATGTTTGTATTCCCAGTAAAAAAGGTCCTGACAGATGTTTGTCTATGGTTGAATTACCTTCTGCCTAGTTATAATTATGGAAAATACAGAGCCGCCAGAAACCAAATTCGGAGAGGGTTTGTCATATCTCCTCGATATATCTCGTGTGGGGTTCAGCTACGCCCATTCTCCTATTTCTTTGTTCATTGTTAGATTTCGTACATGAGGTTTGACTCTGAAACCCCTAATTCAGATACGGCCTTTGAAAAGAGCAAAAGAACCAAATGCTAAATGCACATTTTTGGATCCTATACAAGCTTCTACTTGTCAGTAAATATCCAAAGAATGTGACTGGCCCATTAATATGGCCCTTTTTGGAGATTCGTCAACAAAAAATGTAGATTTTGAGAGTCAGAATGATGAAAGAAAGAAATTATCGTTATCATACTCTATTACATTTCCTATTGATCTATTTGTCTGCATATTAGGGCACTTCGCTGCCCTAACTATTAGTTGCACGTCAAAGTGACTCCAGTTAACTTATCTAAACCCTCAAATTAAATTTAAGGATCTTCTAGCAAGATAAGTTCATATTTTTCCCTGAAACGTTTTTGGTGTTTGTATTTTTCATGCTCTTTGTATGAATTTTTTATTTGGAAAACATCATTTATACATGAAAAGTTTAAAAGAAAAATCAAAAAGCTTTTCACCTATTTCTTACCTGCGAATGCATTTTATAAAACTTCCATGCATTCTACCCATCAGACATTTTCTTTTACAAAAGATTTTACTTGCTTCATACTTAAGATTAAACACATTCTTTAATTATTACTTGCACTTGAGAGAATAATATGGAGCATGCAGTGATGCAGTCGTAGCTTGTCAGCTTAAGGCCGCTGCGAAGATATCCAGGATAAAAGGATTTAAAAAGGATAAAAAAAATTAAAAAGGATGAAAGGATTTAAAAAGGATAAAAGCATTTAAAAAGAATGAAAGGATATAAAAAAGATAAAACGATTTAAAAAGAACAAACGGATTTAAAAAGGATGAAAGTAAAAATTTAAAGACTATAGAAAATAGATGTACTTTTAGTATTTTATAATCTGTGTAATATTACATCTTCGTTTTAAGTGTAAGCATTATTTTATTTTTATTTAAAATATCTATTTATTCATAACTAGGTTAATTAACGTTATTTATAACAGTATGTCACGAATGGAAGAACATCAACTGTAATGAATTCGGAAGGACAATACAGTTGAACCCAACAAACAAAGAAAAAAGAAACTTATATAGTCAATTTTTAATAGTTATGTTCAATCTCCTGCTATAGCCAGTTTAATAATTGCCTTCTTTTAATGAAGCACATTACACATAAGATAATTTGAGATTTGCTTATAACTATTTGGATCCAGTAACAATTGGTCTATAATATTATCCCTAGCAATAGCTTTCCTCACCAATGTTTTCTTATAATTTATAAGAATTATCAATAAAATGTAATAATCAATTTTAAAGAATATTTTTAGTTATGGTGATCGACGCCAATAAAAAGTCTTCACACAAACCACATATAACTATTCGTTATCGTGCGTTTCCTTCATTATTCATTGCATTTTGCTTAAAAAACTATCCTATGGGCCACTAAATTAATCCTTTGTTATACGGGATAGTTTGCTTGCAGGAAAACATATTTTTAAAAAGTCGAACATATCGAACGGACGCATGGATGGACATGCGTAACATGATTCAAATCAAGTAGTTCCGCTACTCAATCATAATAACTAGGATCTTGACCCAATGATGTCGGGTTTGTGTGCCCGTTTCGTACAGAATTAGAAATGGGTTTCTTAAATATTTTCCTTTTAATGTAACTAAATTTTTATCGAGTTAATTCTGTCCGACACTACTCGACTTTAAAATGACAAAACACACTAATCTTACTATTCAATGCCCTTTGGGTTGTTATCCTAGTATAGAAAAACAGAGGAATGCACTATTTTCAAGGCCGTTAAGTACTTCGAATTCAGGCTCTTTACGAAGGCTTATAAAAAGGTACCAGTTTTCCACCCATAGAATCATTTACTTCAGAAACTTCATCAATTCAACATCAAAAGCATGAACCAATCATTCGGTGGCGGTGGTCATCCTCCACAGAAAAGTATGGAAATGTTATAATACATTTATTACTCGCATCTGATTTTAAATAGTAAATTCTCAATTTTTTTTTTATTTTTCAAACTATTAGGTAGGAGGGAAAAACGCCTACAACAGCAAAAGAAGAAGGCACTAAACAAATACCCGGGTATATATGTGAAGAATTTGGACAACTCCTATACTGATGAAAAACTGAAAGAGCTATTTCAACAATTTGGCGACGTCAAATCTGCCATAGTGATGCCTAGAAGCGAGAACAGTGGTAAATTTGGATATCTGCGTTTCTGTTGTATGGAACACGCTAAAACAGCTGTGAGTGCTATGGATGGTATTGGTCAGGGTCACGAAAACGACGAACCAATGGAAGTGGCTTTGGCTGTTCGGGCCTAAATCCAGAAGATAATATCCATTCTTAAGTCTCAAGCAGTAAATAAATATGATGCAATTTACGGTTGGTTTCCATCCGTCAATGGACTATGAAGTATGTTTTCCATATTGGCCATATCCTTTTAATAGATCCACTTTAATCGCAAAACTCAATTCCTTTTTCATACATACCACTGCTTTCTTATTTAATTGATATTTTACATCTTGTCCTGATGTTGTAGGAGTAAATAAAAGTTAGTTAAGAGTTTGCATACCATGTTTAAAGAAAACAAACTTATTTGAGAAAGATTGACTGTTCAATGTTTCTACAAAGTAAAATTTTTCAAAAAGACTAAAGGGCGTTTAATTGCCATTATCAATAAGATATAGCAGCGTTGGATATTATAATCAATGGTTCCTATCTGGGGCTTGTTGCATAAAAATAGCAAGCCTACCAGTTACAGCTACTAGTCGACAATTACTAGTCCTGAGCGATAAGAACTTGTCAGCATTGTTGCATAAACCGTTTTATAAATTTTATGACAAGTGAAAAGCCTTACCCATGACAACAATTTCATCGAATTGTCTCTGCTGCTAAATGCACTCATTTTATTGTGGTAAAAAATTTATTGTGGTAAAAAAAATTAAATTTTTATATTTGTTAGTGGGCGTTTTTTTCTGAAAAGCCGTTTATGAAAACCAAGCTCCTGGACTTCTTCTCCCTAGAAACGAAAAAGTTTTTGCCTGTTGTAAGGTTAGGCAACTTGTGCAGAAACCTTCTCCGAAATAAAAGGAGAAAAATCTTAATATTTCCTAAAAAATATTCATAGAGTCTATGCTAACAAAAAGGAAAAGAGAAAAATTACTGATTCACAATTTGCAGCCGTTTTAACGGGGTAAATGACGTAAAGAATGGATCAAAACTTATAGTAATTTCGATTCCATGCTGATTGACTTGAGTGTAATTGTTGTGATTAGCTTCAACAAAAATTAGAAGACCTTGCATAGTGGCCACTTGTAAGCAGCGTGGGTCAGTTGTTCATAGATTTCCTGATGGGATTTTGAAGCAAACTTTAAGGAAAGTTTGGATAAACAGGATAGTCTCAAATCTTCGAAAGCCTGTCAAACTGGAAAATTACGGTGTGTGCAGTAATCATTATCACGCTACCGACTACAAATCAGTTTGCATGTCAAATGACGAAGATGTTACTCAATTGGGAAGACTAAAAAACAGCAATTCCAACTAAAAACCTGGTTGAGCAGGACACGGAAATGAGTAAATGAAAATTGATCATGACACTATACAATGCATTTCGAATTTCTTATTTTTTACAAACTGGGCCTTTACTTATAGTCTAAGTCGTAAGTAGTCTAAGTTTATACTTTATTTATTATCATAATTATTTTTGATTTAAGTTCTAAGAAAAAAAACAAAATTACAAAAATACAAATATTAGATTTTAGGGTAAAAATCCCGATACGCTCTGCTTAAACCCAGCAGGAGTTGAAACTAGGGTGAAGTTTATTTTATTCTTAGAATTAGTTTTACTTTTTATTATGTTCCTAGAATTAAGACCAAGGTTTCGGCATGGAATTAACCACCTGGCAAAATCCACTGGAATTTTCCACTTTCCAGTGGCAAAAATGTCAGGTTCTGGAATTTTATATTTAGTGGAAAAAATGAAAAAATGAATGATATAATGAGATTGAGGACATTTATAAACTGAACATCCCTTTGAAGTCAATCAATGAGCTCATTTTAGTACTTTGCATGCTACTTAAGCTTCCAACTGCAACTGTTTTGTTTCGAATAGAGCAAAACTTACTAAAGCAAAACTTGAGAATGATTATGGGATGGTGGTTGACGCTTCCAATGTTAAAGTCGACTTTCGGTTACGAATCGCTTCTTTTTGTAATGATAATAATGATTGAGGGATAACAATTTGATTGTTTTGCAATACCAAGTCGATTTTGCTGTTGTGTCAAGATGTTTCGACGAACTGAGAAGCATCTTTCCATTCCAGCATTGAAATATAATTATTTACCCAATTAATTAAATATTTCCTGTGTGTTCAAATCTTTTTGACCTGTCCATCTTCTTGTTTTTTGTTATAATAATGAAATTCTGCCGTCTACTGTTTAATTAAATCTAACAATTTAAAATTTTCAAATTATTCTAATGTTTATTATCCTAGCATTTAGCTTTAAGGTACTGAATTATTAAAATGTTATTGAAAAGTTCAATCGAATTGCTTGTCGATAGTTTTTGAAGTGCAGTGTTCCAAAACCGTTCACCAACTGGCTACAACCAGTTCACCACTGCACTGCATAGTCACTTTTAATAAGTCGGGAGGTTCCAAAGTTAAAATTATTAGGTACAGATGTTGAGGAATTCATTTTTGATATACTTTTAACTGTCACGCTTTCTGTAAACAATATAGTTTGTGAAACTATTTTGTTCAAAAATGAATTCCTCAACATCTGTACCTAATAATTTTAACTATAATAATATAAGAGGATGGAAGCCCCTACAACAACAGGTTCCAAAGTGTTTGAATTTTTATGTTTATCGAGGGTTAATTTTAAGGACATGAACGAATTTGACAACCAGTGTAAAGTTGGACTGCAAAACCCAAATAACTAATATTATAGCATTGCGCAGTGCTAAATCGAAGATTTTTCCTTTTTTTCCACTAAGCAGTGGTTAATTCCATAATGCCATGCCACCGGCAAAAATATAAAAAAAGTGGAAAAAACGAAACCCTGATTAAGACAGTTTTAATATTTAGTTTTAATCTTAATGTTTTTAGTTTTAGTTGTTAATGTCCATTTCTAATATTAAGATCTTACTCTTATCATTTTCTCAGAAATGAAAATGCCACGCACTTGTAAGTTGACAGACATAGTCTGGTCAACGGGTATAAATAGACATCCAAATCCTATGTTAAGTAACAGTCATGTCTGTTCAAGCAACCCTTAAGCCCTATTTATAGTATTACTTTACTCCTGCAATTACTTCCTCTTTTACTCTGAACATTACTTTCTGTTTGCTGTTTTGGATTTTCAGT
>JAQGBU010000563.1:0-24251 GCA_034698605.1 Isotoma decorata
GGGATGAAATGTGTAAGGGATGAAATGTGTAGGGGATGAAATGTGAGGGGATGAAATGTGGGGGATGAAACGTGGGGAATGAAATGTGGGGGATGAACTGTCCTAGAACCATTCCAGCATCTACATATTGGTTAAGTTTTAAGCATCTTTAAAGACCTCTTAAGGGACACGAAACAATGTAGGATGCAAAATTAAAGTACACCACAGGAAAAAATCATAGCAAGTTTCCTCTGACAATATTGATGGAGAAGGTACTCCTACTATCCTACTCCTAAACCAAAATGCATATGGCTCTTCTTGAATTGTTTCAGCTGAGTAAGGGCACAAATCCGATTACAACAGTGCAAAAGCAATCAAATAACTATCTGCTTAAGGAAAGTTACAAAATTTCGAAGCGTCTAATACACCTCCATTATAAGTAGAAAATAATTGATGGATAATGGGGACCCCATGTAAGTATAACTTCCTATGTTTTGCGACGTATTAGATAAGCTTTTCTAAAAAGTTAATCCTAATAGCGTAAGACGACTTACAAAATTTACTTCTCTTTACCTTTTGGGTTGTTGTATCCGGATTAATAGTATCAGTGCAAGGTAGAAAATATGTATTTCAGTATTGATAGTGAACTCTTCTTGTAAATCACAAATTTTGCATTTGTAAAGAATGATGATAAGGAAATGAGGTGGCATGAAGTCTTAGACAGGGATTTTTAAGAAAAAGGCTCTCGAAGAACATTAATGGGATTCACATCGAAGCATCGTCAGAAAGTTTTCTTTCTTAAACATTCGGTATTCTATCTGACAAGGACCACTGACCTGACATCACATATATTAAAGATTACTGGATATGAGTCACAAAACTTGGACGATTTCGAATGTTCTTCTCTTCTTAATTTTAATCCCAGTCTGTGTGGAAAATGTGAAAGCAGTAGAATATGGGTCAGGATCAGGATCGGGATTTGATGAAGTTCCATGGGATAGTGATAGCCAAGGGAAGTCAGATTTTCTAAAATTTTTTGGATTTCTGGACGAAGACGCTGCAAATGGTGATAGCTCTGAAATACCTGACTTTTTAAGTGATGACAAAGATCCTTTCGAGGCATTTAATGAATACAGGAGGCTAAGTCCGTATTCTACTCAAACCACGGTATATTTTTACAATTATTTTTCCTATAATATAAAAACTCTATTTAAAATTAAGTTATTTCTCATGTTATTATGATATTTTATAAAATATATGCACGTCAGCCGGATTTCATTAAAAACGCTGGGTACTCAGCCGAATCTCATGAAATTCACACAGAAGATGGATATATTTTAACCATACATCGAATTCCGTCCAGCAGAAAATCTAATAATAAGGGTACTTTTCCACCAAACAAGAAGCGCAGAGTGGTTTTAATTCAACATGGATTTTTGTGCACTTCCTCAGACTGGATCATGCACCCTCCTGGAAAATCATTACGTAAGAATTTTTGCCACAAATACAGTTTTGAGGCCCAAAATTTGGAGAAATCTGAAGGACACTTAATACACTTATGATAACCCGAAAGTAAAATCATTAGTAAATTTAATCATGCATACTTTGAACAGCGTATATGCTTGCTGACACTGGTTTATACGATGTCTGGTTGGGAAATATTCGGGGAAACAAATACGCTGCAACTCATGAAAAACTAAGGACGGAAGATGATAGTTTCTGGAAATTCAGGTACTGGAGACTGGACTTATATTGTTTATGCTCGTACTATGATCCCATGTATGTTTGGGAATTAACCCCCCCCCCCTCCAGAAATAATTCATTCTTCCAAATATAGTTCTACCCCTTTAGTAATAACCAAAATTAATATTTGCTTCATTTTAAGTTGACCTGAAAATGTTGTTTCAGCTATCATGAAGCAGCTGAGTATGATGTTCCAGCCATGATAGACTACATACTAAACTTTACTGGACAGGAGAGACTGTTTTTTGTTGGCCACTCAATGGGAAACAATGTTATATACGCTGCGTTGGCATTATATCCGGAATATAACTCAAAAATCGAAATGATATTTTCTCTCGCCCCAGCTCCCTTTTTGAAACACATCCGAAGTCCTCTAAAACTATTGGCTCCTTTTGCTGCATTCGAAAGTGTATTTTTTAGTATTCTAATTAGGGTTCCCTGTGAAAATCTGTATTTTAAGAGTTATTTTTTACTACATTTTATAGCAAAGAAATTTAAACGAATTTTTTGCCATATAGAATGCTATTATCGAGTTTGGGACAAGGGAACTTGACTTGTCAGCAATTCATAAACTTTTGAAGCATACAGCTTTGACATGCCCAACGAGTTCAATTTTTATGGGATTATGTAATCATTTCAGCACAGGATTCGGACTAGATATGAGGACTGTTAACAAGGTATCAGAAATTGAATTAGCGTATTCATTTTGCCTGGAAAAAATGAAATATTATAACAATGTGTTTTTTAAATTTAACTTTAGTCTTGGCTACCATTAATGATAACTCAATATCCAGATTCTTCTTCGGCCAAAACTTTGGTTCATGTTCTTCAAGGAATAAATTCGGGACACTTTGCGAGTTATGACTACGGCCAATTAAAAAACCTGAACGTTTATGGCCATCGAATTCCCCCAAACTACAATTTATCAAAAGTAAGGGTCCCCGTAGCAGTTTTTTGGGCAGAGGACGATGCATATATCGCTCCAGAGGTAATTTAGTGCTAAAATCAATTGAATAGTTTCATATGAAAAGTTTTGGTGAACCACTGTATACTGCATTATCAATTTTATTTTCCTAATTTTCAGGACATTGAAGTACTTTTAAAATCGCTTCCTAACGTACGATATAACGTTAAGGTGAATGCAGAATATTTCAATCACGCTGGATTTTTATATGGTGCAGAGGCAGACAAGAAAGTCTATGCTAGAATTTTAGAAATTATGAATTCAAAGTGAAAGAAAAATATTCTGATTCTGAGGCATTCTTTCGTTTTTTATCGTAAAGAATAAAGTTGGTTTGTAACTAAAATTACAAGAATTCACGCATTCATGTGTTATTTGCTGTTCTGCAGTTTTATTATTTTTATTTGAATTCGTCAAAGTTAAAATCTATTAATTTAGATACATTAAGTTTTATTTCAAACCTAATAGTAAAGCACAATACTTGATCAAAAGAATTAATAAACTCTAAACAATTCTATACGTTTTTGATGTCTCACTTATTGATCATCAGAATTACTTGTAAAGTAGATTACAGGAAATTCCTGCGTAAAGCATCTTCAAATAGGTTTATCCTTGGAAATTTGGTAAATTGGGAAATAGGGGCACGGCTTCAAAAAAGTAACGATTAGATGATAAATTGCTGAACTCCCAAAAAATCACAGGGAAGCCAAGATGGGAGTATCGATGTTTTTGGATATCGTAAAGACTGTCTTCTACTCTAAGACAGAGCTCACAGACATAGGTTTTCGCCAGGTTTTCCTTAGGAAGTTCTTCAGGCTTTGGAATTTGATGCTGAGTCGCTTGAGCTTTCTCATTTCTCGGACCATTTTGACCTGTTGTTGAAGCCTTAGTGCGTGGTGACCCATGGCTTCGTTTTGGACGCTTGCTCCTTTTTTCTTCTATTTTCATTTCTGGTGGATACACGATCTTCGCAAAAACTCGACCATTGCGCACTCCATTGTCCATGGGGTCTGAACGTCGTACTTCGTACCTCACTTTGACACACGTTTCATTTGCATCTGTTTTCAAAATGTTTACAGGTTAGTATAAAATACAATGGTCTTCCTCCAATGACCTTGTCAATAAAGTCGTCTCCTCTAAAAAATAAACACCAACCTGAAACTAGCCTACATGTAAAGCCATTCTACCTGGACAATGTAAAGATTGTAAAAGTTTTATTATTTTATTTCTAATATACTCTGAATTAAAACCCAGTTAAATTCTTTTTCCATCAAAGTGGTAATTTTGATTGATAAAATGTCAAAAAAAAGTTTTTAATTGTGTTCGTTCGTGTTGTATAAATGTGCATAGGGCAAATTTAGATGATTAGACATAATGAAACTCATATTTTCCTTTCGAAGGACGCTTTCTATTAGCTAAGCCAGGATTTTAGTAAGTTACGCACGCTGATTGAGATCTTAATAATTATGAAAAACGTTGTAATTGTCTCATCGGGGATTAAAATAATAGTCTAAAAATGGGCTGAATCCTCATGCTGTTCATAATTAAAAAAGATCTTGGAAGTGATGCAAGCATAAATTACCATTCTGTTACATTTTCTCTCTTTGTCTGTAGAAGACACAAGCCTAATTGTAGTCTAAAGCTAAACCCATTCATAATTTATGACTTACGTTCTTGTTGACGTGCCAAATACTTTATCATCCACAGGTTCTGAGAAACAGCCAATGAATCCAACTGATGTATATCGTAATTAAACTCGGGCTTGTCCTCCTCAATTTTCAGCAAAATTTCATCCGGCTTTTCTTTCGGCTGGGTAACTCCAGTTGCAGGGTAGCTTGGAAACCCTATTTATTAGGGAGTAAATTTAATTAATAAATAACCCATACTTGTTCGAGGAACTCAGCAACTCTCCTTGTAATTAAATATAGCTGCTAACATTATTATTTCTATTTTTGAATCAGCACCGTTGCGACACAAAACTGCCATTTACTTACGCGACCTTCTTCAAAATTGCTAGTGTGGATGATAAATAATTTGGGATTTGTAAATGAAGGCTTACTGCTTTGGAAATAGTTGGAATCGTCCATGGGGCTTTTGGCCATCATTAGCTTATAGTGCTCTTCCATGGCCTCCACTTTAGCCCTTTCACAAATTGAGCATCTGTAGCATTGAGAACATTGGGATGAAGTCCCTGCCATTTCCAGTCTGCTCACATGTCCAGAAGGGTAGTAAATCCTTGAATAGGAGTGAACTTCTTCCCCGTTTGTTGTGCTTACAACAGCTTCTATATTATCAATTGTAAAATACATACTCATTACTTCATTATAATATTATACTGTGTAAAAAACTGAAGTGCATGGAATGATAAAATGTCTTAAATTATACCTTGGACGCTTTTTGGAGCAAATGTGGTCACGGTTTTTGGTGCCCCCAATGAGTTTCTGAATGGAATTGATGCATCAAAGATTTTTCTTTTCTTGACAGGCACTGCAACCCCCCTGGGATTGAACATAATATTTCCTTGGTCTTTTGGCATTTCCGGTGGAATTCCAAATCGAAATTGATTGGACTCAGATTCGTTATTCTGAAGATTTAGGTTAGATGTCAAAAGTAAACGTAAAGTAGGGCATACGACTTTGTCTTCTTCTTGTGCTTCGCTCACCCTCCGAGTTAGGTATGAACGTAAAATGCTCCCTGGCTGTGGAAATATATTCCAATCTTGAGGTAGTGTAGATTGATTAGTGGTAATTGCAGGATTTGGGAGGTGGTCCATTTTTAGTAGCCTCGTTTGAAGTGTTGAAGCCAGGTTGGGTTGGGGTACTGAAACTATCCGTGCTGAAATAAGTACATAGGATAAAACCGAGATATATGTTTATGCTTTATTGAATAAATTGTTTATTTGCAAATAACTTATAATTATTATTCCATTCATTTCCACATTTACGTCTACTATTGCCTCCCAAGCCTGCAATTACTATTACCGACGAAAGTTACACTTATTAGGTTCACATTTTACGGCGGATGCCCGAGACCAGAAACAGGAAGTTTTTAATAGCTAAATGAATGGAAAAATTAATTGGCAGAATTCCAGTTAAATTTGTTCGATACTCCAGTTCCTGGTTGAAACTAGAGAAGAATAAAATAAAAGAATTGTCTTACTCATGAGCTCCCCAATAATTAGAGAAAATTTTCAAATTCCTCGTTCTAATGGGAACAAAATATCAAGACATCATGCTTGAACTCATAATTCATGAAATGCCATTTATGACTAAAATTGGTCTCAGCTCTGCAAATTAAAATGTATAAGCTTTCGTACGTCAATGATAAAAGGGATGATAAAGTTTACACTACTTTTGCTTGCTTAGTCATTCCTTTACATTTTTTAATAGTTCTGTGGGAGCCGTGACTAAGTTGAACAATAACTGATGGATGATATTTTATATGAGTAAAATGCTTTGGTTGATGTAGCCTAATTATGAATGATGATTTTGAAAGAAGTGTAAAGTGAGACTTAGAAGTATAATAGCAAACAATAGTTAACAGTCTTATTTCGTAGCAAAGAATAAATTAAGTAATTAGGTAGTTAATGGAGGTCTGAGGGTCTGACTGACAATTAAAGCAACAACAAGCTATAGATGACAACGAGTGGTAAAATAAGATGAAAGTCAGCCGTATTTATAGAGGAAGATAGTAACTGTAATTGAACAGGCAAAAATTGAAGACAGTGATAAGTCTGTCAGTGAGTAACCTAAATGTTTTACAAAATATGAGAGATCATTCAGGTAGACAAACCTTTAGTAGTATACTATGGTAAACCCGAAAGATTACAATAGCTTAAATTGGGAATTTGTTTAAAAATATTAACATAGATATCAAAGTTGAGATCAAAGCTATGAAATCTAGAAACAGGATAAAATGAAGAATGCTTACTTAAAACTTCTATTATCAAATAAGTTCTATACTCTATTTCTAGCATTGGAAGGGAGCGGATTGTTTCCGGTTGGACATTTTGGAGTACGTGTGTAAAATGTTCAATTTCTGTATTATTTTATCTAGGAATCGGCACTCTCCCACCAACCTTTGACATACCTTTGACACGCACTGTATCACCAGCAATATCAATTATCAAACTCTGCCTAACGCTGACATTTTAAGCATAAGATCCTTTCAGTGAAGATGTTTCGACTTGCTATATAAAATAGAGGAATGCACGCATCTTCAAAGTAGATTCCTGAAACTGGACAAGCTAGATAAATTACTAGATGATTTTTTCACAGGATTTCTTGACCGTGAACTTTTAGAGTACAATGTCCTGAATTCCAATATTCCATGTCATTTATTTAAGCCAGTTTAAAATTCTTTACATTACACTAGCTTAGTTAAACTAATACATACGTGTCTTTGTGTTGTCGTCCTTTGATTTGCCAAAATTATTCATTCATTGCGTTCCAATATTTTGATAATGATTTACTCAGAATCCAACTCAACAGCTCTGACACTGCATAGTACAATTTTACAAACATAGACAACTTGATTTTAGGCAAAAACGAAACTTACATTGCATTGATGATGCTACGACTTGGACAATTTTATTTAAGACAGTAATCAATTTTCAACTTATAGTGATTGCATGAAGGAAATTTTAAAGATGGGGATGAAGAATGTATACAGTTCCCATACAGTATAATATGTACCGCTTGTTCTAATAATTGAGTATAATTAAGTATTATCATTATAATATAAGCTCTGAAAACTAGAAAGGTGACTAATGATTAATGAATGATTACTAAACTTGCAATCTTTTGTTCCTTTTGCTTGTTAATTTTAGTAATGCGAATCTTTAATGATAGTACTTAGGCCGGTCTGTATCCTTATTCCCGTAAAATTTCCATATTACCAAACCAAATACGTTTTTCATAATTCTTATCGTACGGAATATAAGAAAATGTGATGTCAAAATTGGAAGTTCTACTGTGGAAAGATCCCTTAGCTTTAAGTACCTGGGTGGGGTATGAATGAACCTTGATCCTAGTCTGAAGTCTCAAAATCCCTTAAATTATGCAGAGCGAAGAGCATCTGCATTGTGTAAAATACAAACGGTTAAACCCTATTATACGCACACAATATTAATTTCCCCTTATTTGCGTGTAATATTACTGAATATGTCATTACAATTTGGCCTGTTCAGTCCTTCTTCAGTCTGATTTTAAGTTATCCAGAATCGACCATTTATTACAGATTTAGTCTCGGTTTTTACCCAAGAAGTTGTATGAAGTTTAAGGATGAAGGAAAAGCTTTTTGTGGTTTCCATTATTTGGGAACGCCAATACATTTACGTTTGCAGTATGAAATTTATCCTTCGATATTTAAATACAGGTGATCTAGAAATCACCTTTACGTTCTCGTGTAATTCGAACATAATGAGTTTTGCAATGTTTAGATCTTAGATTATCCCGATTTTCGTAGTTAGTAAAAGTTAAAATCCAGCAGGTATTCAATGAAAAGCCATATCTATATGAACGGTTTGCCTAAAAATGAATTGTATGATGGGGTTGGCTAGCTGTCAAATGTTACAAAATGTCAAGACACAATTTGATAAATGTAAGGAAAGAAATGAAAAAGTTACTGCGGTTCATATAGGCTATAATTATATGTGATTAATAAAAGGATGCTTAACGGTACTGGATTGATTATTGTAAGAATTATTCTCAGTACCAGGTTTTGAAAATCAAAACTGTAAAACAAAACAGCTTTGTGAACTTTTGACACTCAAATATAGACGAAATATTATTTGAATTTGCAAGAATTTCAGAAAATGTCATATATACCCACTAATAGGCAGAGACATGCTAGTGCTAGAGAATGAAGTTAGAAGCAAAATGACAATGTAGCTAAAATTATGGTTTTTGAAATGTCCATAGACCCTAAGGATTGTGTGAAGGATTTGGAAGTTATAGATGCGGACCCTGCTCCAAGGACCACACTAGAATTCGATTAATTAATTAATTATAATTATAACAGCGTAAAGGGCTACCCTTGTATGGATTTGTACGAGCTGGCGTCAGGTCATGGAAGCATAAGTCATTCAATTGCCACGAGGACTCGTTCAGTACAAGGTCACTGATGAGATAATGTATTTCATTTTTGAGTTATATTTAACATTAGTAAAGAATTTATACAAATAAATTTATCAAATTAGAAATACAAAATTCAGACCTTGCCTTGCCATGTCATGTCATATCATGAAATGAAAAGATCCTAACTACATTTTGATCAACATGCTAGAAATAAGGTGCTTTTTACTAATTATTTTTTAAAAGATCATCCAGATTAAAAAATGAAATTGTTTTTATTGTTTATTGCATAATATTTCAAAAAAAGATTTGCATTATTTAGTTGGATTTGATTCCACCATGTATTACATGTTGATAAATTGTAGCCAAGGAGAAACTATATAACATTATTGCTTGCATTGCATTACACATTAATAAACAAAGTGTAGACTCAAAAAATAAATAGATGAAATAGTTGCAATCTTTCTCGAAAACTTTTATTTGATTTGCCTTAGAAAATTGTTCGAAATACACAATTAACAAAGTGTAATTAATTTAACTATTCGACATGACGAATGAAACTTGGAAGTATGGATATCCGGACTGGCTCCGTCGCATAGAAAAATTCACTGGAGTGTAAGATAAGATAACTTTTTATTTGTTAAATCTGTAAAAATTATACGGTAAAAAAATTTTAAATATATTTTGAATGCCTCAAACAGATCTCGGCTGTATCTTCCTCGATACAGGCTGCTGGAAGAGTATCTTGACGAACAGGAGCATATCGAAGGAGATTACATGTGGGTTCAGGATTTAAACGCTAAGCTTTTGGACTTCTCAGGTATTCGAACTAATCATATAATGGTACATATTCTGTTTGTCTTGTCATGTTGATTTCTCAATTTGTCTTATTTTAATTTCTAATAGAATTCAAAAACGGATCAACCATTTATGATGAAAAAGTTCCCTTCGAATACTTTTACCCCAGGGTTATTGCTCACAACAGGGTGTTCTACGTGACTAGAAAGTTCTGGAGCCCAGAAACTATCCTCACTGGCTATGAGAAATTCTTTAAGCGTTCGGAAAAATTGGAATACGACGAGTATCGACAATATTCAAAACGTCATCTTGGTTGGATTACAATTGGACATCAGTATAATGTACTTTTTGATGCCAAACGTAATCATCCGTCTTCAGTATGGGCATGGTCTGCTTGGCGAGAGGAAAGAAGCAGTGAGACATGTTTTAAAACGTTTAAAAACAAAATGACACTCTTTATGCTCCTAAGCGTCCCATGGGCTCCCATATGCAATTAGTGAATGTAAATAACTTTTCGGTTTCAAATTTTCAGTTCCAGGTTACAGGCGCAAGAGCTACTATTTGAGGAAGTGGGATTCAATTTGGCCTATTATGGGACGTATGGTTGATTTTGCAATGACCATGGGGCACATTCTGATAATCACAGAGCCAAGGGTCCTAGGAGGTCTTATGATGAAGAGAGTTCTACATGGATATAACGTATTTCTGTCCATCATTTATTTGACAACTTTTGGATATCTTGTCGCATCACCTCGTTACAGATATCCATGTATTTTCATAATTCCTTGCTTGTTGACAAAGTATTTTGCACACTCCTACAAGCATGACTACCTTAAGGATCCTGTTCATCATTACGACTATTGGACCAGTTGGACTAATGATCCTGGAGAAGTAAACTGCTTCCGTCATGTGGATGTGCACCGAAATCTTGTACTTGATGAAGACATTACTTTCATGCTAAGAGATGATATAGGTTATCGAAAGGTCGTTAATAAGTGTTTTTCTACTTTCGCCTTGTACCATGGCTTCTTCGGTATATACGATCGCTTGAAGTTGATGCACATAGGTAGGCCTTCCCTTTGAGTTTCAAAATAGTATTTAAACAGCAATCCACATGTCCTGAGTTTGTTTAATACTTGATTTATTTTTTATTTTTAAAGTTAATGATTATGCTTGGGAGATTACCAAACGAAATGTGTGCGTGAAGACCGGCCTACAGATTTACTTTGCAATTGAATCAATGCATTACAAATGTTACTATCAACCTTTTACCAACTGGGGAGATCGGATGGTTCATTGCATCAGCTTGGTCTTAATCCATTACTTCTTTCTTGGATGCATCTACAGAAAAGTGAGGAAAGTTATTCATAAGAAAACACGAACCCGGCGGCTTATCAACTTCTGTACTATTCGAGCAATGATGGGAGAGCGCAGATATATGCGGTTGGTTGAGGCTATGTACTGGACTTATCGAACCGATTATCCAAGGGACAATGTAGGAATTAGGGATCGCTGGTACTTGTCTGAGCGCCATCGTAATACACCTGGAACTCATCAATTCTACTTCTGAGACTACGTCACTTACTCATTTCTCTCATGAATAATATTATAAGCATTTAATTCTCAAATATGCTGTCACAGCTTAATTAATATTGATAACTCGTATTTTAAAATTTGAAATGAAATGGAAAACTGTCCGATGGCATAAAATGTGTCGATTGAAATCACTTTATAAATGCAAGATAAAATGTAATAATTGAAGTATATGAAATGAATAATTCTTTAATAAAAGAATCTGCTAAATGAAATGGTTTTTTGAATCTGATTAGTTCAAGAAATTGCTCTCGATTATCCGTTAAGTTCGACTTTAATGTTGCATGCATGCATTCTAGTTGGGCTGACATCCATCCCATCACGAAAAAAACAGGACGCTTCTAGCCACACCCATAAACCCCACTCGTCGTCCAGCCTGACTCACTCATTAGGCCAGTATATATAGTTTGTTATTCATGGTTTGTAGTTCACTGTCCCTGTGGGTGTGGTCACTGTCGAACTGCTTGGATAAATGACACGAAAAAATGATTTCCAGATTAATATATGAGTTTTGAGCATTTTATAAGGGAGGGGTGTGGTCACTCCTGGTGAAGTTAAGTTTGAGAAGGGGGTGTGGTGTTAGGCGCTAGAAAAGTTTAGGCGTTGAAGAAAGTAACGCCGCCGGAATGGCTATGCTCTTGAGGCGGCCTAGGCGTTTAAGAGGTTTCGGCGGTAATAGAAATCCGGTAAGGGAACCCCGGGATTCTTTGATTTTGTATTTTTCTTGAAAAGCACGTGTTGAATTAATCTAGTATGTTTTAGTCCTTATTTCATAGTTTTGTACTGTTCACTGTAAGTTTTTAAACAATCAACAATTGAGTTTTGCTCTGGTACTAGGTCATTTTGTCTTCAATAACAAGATGGACGTGTCAAGTGCAGCATTTTAAAGTGAAAGAATTAGAAACTACATTGTCATTGATTGAAATGCAGTGCAGTTGACTTGACAGTTCACAGTTTTAACAGCTGAAAAGAGCTAAAGGATAGTATTAGTATTATGTATTAAGATTGTGGATTCAGTGGATTGCAATAATTACAAATTAAACTTCATTAAGATATATGAACTAGGAATAGACACTTTTAGTGGACACAGAAAAGACCCCTAAAACCTCAGTCGGCAAAGTCAAAAGTACAACATACAAAGAAGGTTGAAGGTGAGTGCACATTTAATCTAGAGGTTTATTTTGAAGCTACATTCAGCGTTGTATTGTGCATTGCATTGGTCAGTTTCTATAATACCCTAATTAATATATTTTCGTCTTGAAGCTCTGTGGAATAACCTGAATTGAAAAGAAGTAGAAACATGGGGAAAGCGCAGAGGTATTTTGCAGCTTCGGATGAACCAGATACAACGAAACCTAAAAATGCAGAGCCAAAAAATAAGTTATCAAAATCCAGGTTTGGAGGAGAAACAAAGCCAGAAATTCTAACTGTGGATTCCGCTTCAAAGATAAAGCGTAAATGGAGAAAGGCCCCTGGTGAAGTTGCAGGAGGGGCAAAGAAAGATCAATGGAAGAACAAAAGCAGAAAGCAGATCCCTTTAGGAAAGATGAGTTATGATGATAAAATTAAAGCTGCTAAAAGGGAACCTGATCCATTTCCAGGCAAGCCAGAAGTATCAAAAGCTTCATTGGACAGACACTCAAGAGGGAAGGGACTCACTAAAAATGCCAATAAGTTTATCAAAACGGGCATTAAGAGGACCAAGATTACTCAGAGAGATGAGAAAGTAAAAGAGGGGCTGGAAAAGGCTGCACGTTCTGAAATACTTCTTACACAAGATTCAGGGTTAGTTTAAAAAATTTGTTATTATTTGGTAGTTAAGATTTTAAGTATTGACGATTTATATGTTATTCATTTTGTTATTTGCCTTTGTTTGGAAATCTTTTTAACGTTTGTTTATTTGGTCTTTCAGAGCTATTGAAGTCGGTGAAGGAGAACATACACTTCAGCTAAAACAGATAGATGTTAGACGAAAAGTTGACATTTCATCTGCTACTAAAGGCTTCCATTTGAATCTAGACCAGTTTGGTCCTTATAAATTAAACTACACTCCAAATGGACGGTATTTGGTTTTAGGAGGCCGAAAGGGACACATCGCAGCCTTTGACTGGGTTACGAAGGGTCTTATGTGTGAGATGGGCGTTAATGAAAGTGTTCATGATGTTGTGTAAGTTCAGTTTTCATAATTTATTTTCTTACTCAATATTAATGAGTTTTGTGTAAATAATAAGAAGTGACGTACGTTAGTAAGCGTTTATAATGTGTTGATCTGTTGGTTTTGTCTACTCCAGGTGGCTTCATAACGAAAACATGTTTGCCGTTGCTCAAAAGGAGTGGACATACATTTACGACAGACAAGGAATTGAAATTCATTGTTTGAAAAAGATGGATAGAGTTGCCAGTTTAGATTTCCTACCGTACCATTTTCTTTTAGTTGGCGGTCATGAGACAGGTTAGATTTTTGGTCTTCATCATGAGTTTAAAAAGAATATTAATATTATACTGATTTATGTTTTGTTTTGACAATGTGCAGGTTTCTTAAGCTGGGTTGACGTTTCTATTGGGAAAGTGATATCACAATTTAACAGTCGACATGGTGCCTTAAATATTCTAACCACTAATCCTGCAAATGCTGTTGTTCACTGTGGGCATCAAAACGGAACAGTAACTCTGTGGGCCCCTACTGTTAAAAAACCGTTGGTTTCAATGTTAGCACATGGTTGTCCTGTCTCTGCTATCAGTGTTGATAGTGTTGGGAGGTATGCCGTTTTTACGTCACCTTATACTAATAAATTTCGTCGGATGGAATAGAACTTTTCAAGAGATGATATTTTGCCTTCATAATTTTTCTACAGATTGATGGCAACAAGTGGTAGAGATGGTTCACTGAGAATATGGGACTTGCGAAATTCCTTTACTCCTCTAACGTCAGTCAGGGTTGGTGCGGCAACGTCATTAGCCTTTAGTCAGCGAGGATTGTTGGCATTAGCCACTGCAAACCAATCGTTGGTAAAAAAAAATGAATAATTTATTTGTCATCAACTGTGCGTCACATGTGTGCATGAGTATTGCCATCACAATTTGCACCATTTGCATTAATTCGTTTAATATGAGTTTTCTTCTAGATATTTTCCGAAGTTGGTCATAAGCAAAAGCCGTTTCTCAAACATGTTACTCATTCGCATGTGAGTTCATTGAAGTTTTGTCCTTTTGAGGATATTCTTGGAGTAGGCACTGAAAATGGCTTTGATTCAGTGATTGTTCCAGGTAATGAGTTCATTGAAAGTGGTCTCAGTCTAATTAATTGATGGCTGTATGGTTTGAATCTTGTTTAACTCCAGATCTAATACCATTTCATATATCTTATAGGTGCTGGAGAACCAAACTACGATGCATATGAAAGAAATCCATTTCAGACAAAATCTCAGAGGCGAGAGACAGAAGTCAAATCACTTCTTGAAAAGGTAAAAAAGCGACTTGTGATGTATTTTGTACCTGTTTTCTTTGACACACCCTTTAAATATTTTTTGATGTTTTTAGATTCAACCTGAACTTATTTCTCTGGATAACAATATTTTGGGTGAAGTGGATACTGAAACTGTCAAAGATGCCCTTGACAAAAAGCCAAAGCATATCAAAAAGGCCGATATCCACTTATCTCATCGTAAGAAACGCAAGAATGCTAAGCTACCAAAAATTAAAGAGGGACTGCGGAGTGAATTAAGTTTAAGGCTCGGTAAAGAGCAGGGTGGCGAAGATCAACATTCAAATAAGACTAAAAACATCGTTGAGCTTGATCCTAATGACCCATTAGCTAGATTTGTTAAGAAAAAAAAGTAATCTAACCTGAAAATTTTTATTATTTTTATTTGTGAACTTTATTATTCTTTATTGAAATTAAGCAACAATAAACTTACATAGTATTAAAAATTCGTCCAAACGTTTATGTTTATGTTCTGTTGTTTACGGAATCTTTAATCGCCTAATATTGCCGAATATATTAGTTCAGTGTTTTCAATTTTCCAAAACAATTGAAAATTACCTTTCATTACTTTGGATGACG
This sequence comes from Isotoma decorata, assembly GCA_034698605.1. Classification (NCBI taxonomy): domain Eukaryota; kingdom Metazoa; phylum Arthropoda; class Collembola; order Entomobryomorpha; family Isotomidae; genus Isotoma; species Isotoma decorata. Next base: position 15,212 of record JAQGBU010000563.1, read on the forward strand.
AATAAAATTTATATTTATCTTAATTCTTTCTGCAATTAGTGAGACCCTCGTTACTATCTAATCCAGAATAATCTTTATCAGAATTAGTCACTGTGTCAGTCGATGGTTTTCATATCAGCGGAACCTTCCAGTTATGCAATTCACTAAGAAAATAAATGTTAGGGTTAGGGAGCATTGCATAGGGAAAAGAGGAAAATTATTTTTAAAATTGACGGATTATTTATCTCAGATTAATCACTTTGGAATATAGGGCGAATCATTTAGTTCGTATATCTTGTAAATTTATTCTACTGCAAGGCAGTGATATTACTACGAAATTTTATTCATCTTGTTTATAGTTAAATTATTGTATGGGAATGTTGATATAAATCGAAACATCAACGATATCGGAGTCATGTGGTTTTCGATGAGAACAGCTAGTCAGGAATAGTTATTAATTGGAGAGAGCTTGAAGGAAAAATCATGGAAGTTGAAGTCAGATTATTTTACATATTATTAGTCTTACTAACAAATAATATGATGTTTAATGATATTGTCTGCTGTTTTGATCCTTATAAATCGTAAACAATGGTTCAGGATTATGATACAATCAGAGATTACAAATTTTTAATGACTTAGTTATTTGTGAAATGTAATAGAGATTCGATTAGGATAAAATTACACGGAGATGGATTGCATAGCTAAAGTCCATGAAATTGGTTTTAAGCTAGAGCAATACTTCGATTCATCCAAAACTTAAGAGAATCCTCAAAATTATTCGGTTTCATGACATTGTGTTAACACTACGCTGCTCAAATTATGGAACTAAAAAACCAAACCCAATCCTAAATGGTAACGAAACTAAATTTCAGAGTCTGTAGTCTATCTTCTAAGTAAAAATACTCAACTTTACAACGACCTTCAAACTCAAAATTAGGCATTCTATGGACGAAGTTTTTAGAATCAGATTCGGATTTTATGTACTGAAGCAATTCCACATGCATAAAGTTTTTTTACCGTGACATACTTTGACCTTGATATGCTTTCCTTTCCCGAATTATTTTGGGATCAAACACGGCATCAAAAACTGTATGCTAAATTATTTTCGTGTTAGGGTTTCAAAAAGTTTGTCTAACTTTGATAACGAATCGACTAATAACTTCCTTCAGATGTTCCAGCTATATCTTCAAAAGTTAAAGATAGACTTACGGACACGAATATCGATTAACACAATCCATACATACCACTTCAAGCAGGTTGTGACTGTTGATGCAACTGATTTATCAAAGTCATGCTTCCAGCCCCAGTCATAAAAGCTAAAATAAGTTCTGCAGGTCAACCATTTATTTTCTTAGTGACTGAAATAGAAATACATTATCAAATATACTGCCCACAAATACTATGCAATTGCAATTGCTGTAATTACCCACGACTCAAGCAAGACGCAAAAGGTGAACTCGAAGGTAATTTATTTATCTGTTCTTGTAATTAGTTCAATTAATTTTCCATTAGAACAAAATTCATATAAAAGCTTGTAAATGAGCAAAATAAGTTCAGAAATTGAGGCAGCTTGACGCAAGGTAATAAGTTCACGAAAGAGAGCTTCTTTAGTATTCGTTTCCATTCCATTCAAGTACAAGTGTGATAAATATCTTCTAAAAATGAAAGGGCTTTATACCTTAGTCTTTGTTGGGCTTCTCTCAACACTTATAGGTCATGGTTTGTGTGATAAACCTTTGACTAATAGGGGAATTTACACATTTCAAAACAAAGGAGACTATGGGGTAAAGTTTCAAAGTGTTTCTTCAAAAATAATAATTTAATGCAGGTTACTGTGAAAAACTAAATTTAAAGAAAATAAACTGTTTTAATTACAGTTTCTCACATCAATTGGGAAAAGTAAATTTGTAACAACAGATACATGGCGTGACGCAGCATCCCAAAAGTGGCGTGTAGTTAAAGGATGTAAGTTAATTTTATTAAGTAGCTGTAAATGTAAATGTAATTTAAATTTAAATTTAAATGTAATTTACATGCATATTTAAAGCTCACTTTATATTTATATATATTCCATAATGCTTGATCTTGTTTAGTCGTCACCACTGCTTATATGCTGAAGCCAACTTCTGAAGAATCCATTGCCATATTTGTGAATAATCGTTTAGTCTCTAAGGGTGTAAGTAAACTGAATTTTCAGACGAATGAAATCCGATAAAGTCATGATCGTTATTTCATTGAATAAGCATTTGCATTTGCCTGAAATTTTTGCATACGTATGGGTTGCAGTCATCCGGATTCGGCTTAGCCAGCAGTCAGTATTGGACGGTAGTCAATGCTGATAAAGGATTTTCCCAAATTCGAAATTTGAAAACTGAAGAGTGCTTAGAATCTCAAGGGTAAGTTCTAATTTCAGAAAATAACGGTACCATTCAATTGTTCAATCATTCGAATAATACTAGCAATAATACCGATTTCAGATTGGGTCAACAAATCACAACCTCGCCGTGCAGAAACGCTCCAGTGCAACAATGGGCTGTTCATTCTCGTTAATTTTTTATTTGTTTGACCTGTTTGTTGCAAAATGATAAACGCAAATGTTATATGAAACTGAATGTTTTGTTGCATATGACACATGTACAACTTGGCTAGAGTAAAACTTACTGAGTCCATTTTATAGAAATTCTAGTTAGATTAATTTGTAATCCAATTGATGTTAATTTCTTTAAGGCATTTGTAATTATAGTTATCTGTTATTATTGTAACTATTTCATGGAAAAATAATACTTTACTATATGCAAAAAATGTTGGAATTCTTTGGAATTCATTAAAATAGTTCCTTAAATATGTAGCTACATAATACAGGCTTAATCACCTTTTGGATCACATAATCGCTAACTATTAAAGAATTTTACATCGCTTTACACTTCAATGTGTTTTTAGATATGCTAAGTTTTTTTCAGGCTTTGACAGTATTGAGAATTAAAGTGTATTCATTAAGCTTTAAAGCTTTAGATATTAGAACGAAGCTTACAGTGTACCAGTCTTCCAGTGTTTTCCCTTTTTAAACACATTCTTAATATCTTTATCTGAATTTTTCAAAACCCGTATTTAAAAACACATCAAAATGATAAAAATCAGGGTTTTATGTTATTAATAACTATAGGTTGGTAAAATAAAATAACTTGTTTTTGCAAGCCAGAAAAAAATGCAAGCGCACTCTGAAATTCGTTATCCAATGCACCGCAGATAATTATGAGCTCGAGCTATTTTAGAACTGCCTTTGTGTTGATATTTATGAGGTACGAAAATAATTGAACAAGCTTGATAACCGACATCCTTCAATTGTTTGAGATAATTGACAGTATTTTTAATACTTTGAGCTAAGCATCTTAGGTTTTTAGGTTTTCTCATCATTGGCCCCATTTAATAAAACTAAAACTAAATGCACACAAAGAGAAATAATTATATTGGCTATGCAGTTTTATCATAAATAGTAATAAACAAATGTACACTTCGTTATTCAATAAAAATAAGAATTAAACAACTATTGTTACAAATCAGAAGGCCTGCCGAATTTGTGGTTTAAAAGACAGTAAAATGTCTTCTGTTGAAGTGGAACTGAAGTATAAAAATTCTGAGCGTAAGCAATTAGCCGTGTTTGCTGAGATTGCGGGTTTCTGGTAGTTGCGGACCAGCAATCCAGTATAAACGTCGTAAGTTAGTCCGTCTCTTCCGTCTCAGTGGTCTTCTGATAGAAATGTGGTGCTAACTCTTCAAGCCACTCAGGTTTGATAACAGTTAAATCCCTCATGTACACGTGTGTTGTATGGATGATTTCGGTGAAAAGAAGCCTATATATCCAAAGGAACAGGAAAATGTCAAATATTGCCCTTTGTGGCGTCAAAGGGAAAGAATAGAAAATAGAATTAAGTTAAAATACCATTGAGGCTGAGGAAGAGTGTAAAGGACAGACGAAGGGTGAACAAAAACTTGTAAATCTCCTCTGACTGTTCTGTGGTATCCGGAATGATGGAGATAGATTGCATTCGGAAAAAATCCTGCCGTAATGCACTTCAATACTGGCTCGATTGCACCTGTGATTTTGAAAAAAAATTAATAATTATCAAACTAACACCTGGACAACTGGACTTGAAATTCAAGTTCGAAGATTATGTCTCATTTGAATACAATCCTAATTACCATTGCATGACTCGATTGGGACGTCAAATCTTCTTAGCATACTGGTCATCTGTTTTTTAATTTCTTCGGCTCTTCTAAGTCGCTTGTACTGAAGATAATTCTGACCACAAAAGTGTTTTGTCTTTCCACTTTCTAGGTAGGCTGAGTAAACATTTAATAGCGTAAGTAAATCTCCTTCTGCTACTTCAAATTTTCTCTTCGCCATTCGTGCCCTGATGGCAGCTTGACCATAAGGACTTTGAAAAACACTCTCTACTTGTAACATGGCTACAATTGTAGTAATTTCTTCAGAGCAACCGTATTCGCCTGACATTAACAACATTTTCGAAAAAGTTGGAGGAAGCGGAAATTCTGACATTCGTTCTCCGAGCGGAGAAGTTAAGTTTCCTTTAGCATCTAATGCGCCCAATGCATAAAGAAGTTCCACAGCACATACTAGATTTTTAGCCGGTGGTGGGGATGGAAAGTGGAATCTGACTATGTTATCAATCCCTAATGCCTTTAGCTGTAGTACAGTAAGAGAAAGATCATTTCTTTGAATTTCAGGTGGTGAGGCTTTCAACAATTTTTCATACTCCGACTCTTGGTATAAGCTGGAATATAGGTAGATAGTAGATGATAGTATGTCCTTTTTCAAAGTTTTTTTTTTTAAGTTTCGAAACAAATTTTGAAGAAGTTACCGATACACTTTTCCTGGTTGGGTTCTACCGGCTCTACCAGCTCTCTGTTCTGCAGAAGCTTTTGAAATCGGAATAACCACCAGCGAGTCCGTGAAACTTTCTGGATTGAACCAGCGCATTTTCACAAACCCAGAATCAACCACTAAAAATATTACATAAAAAATTCATGTACTGACTTTCTTACACATCTCAAAGGATTTATGCGCATATGACTGGTCAAGAACATACCAAAAACTATCCCCGATATCGTAATTGAAGTCTCTGCAATGTTTGTCGCGACAACAACTTTTCTGCTGCCTTTAGGTGTATACTGAAATACCTTTAGTTGATCCCGTGCAGGCAGAGACCCATACATAGGTAAAACTAATAAGTCCACTAGTAAAAAAAACATACAAAACAAACGTTACATACTGTTATTTATCGCAATTATGAAAGCAAACATAAAGATCAAAATTAAAACTTACATGGGACCCGTGTTTTCAGAGAGGTAGAATGTTGCTGCAGCATACTAACTGCAGTATCCACTTCATCCTGACCTGTAAGGAAAACCAATATGTCTCCCTTCTCCTCATTTTCGTGAATTTTTATTACAGTATTGACTGCCTCTTTTACATAATCAGGTACGGGATCTGTAAGTAAAAGTCATACGAACAAAATTTCATGAATCATAAATGTATATTTTATTTTACAAACGATGAATAAACTAGCTATGACATCAACGAAATAAACTTTGTCATTAAATATGTTTCCGCTTTTAAAGAACTTTTACTGTGTTTACTTTCCCTTTTACTTGATGGAAATTAAGAAACCCAAATATTAGCTCTATTACAACAATTCATTAATCTATTAAACAGCTAAACTGTATGAAGTTGTCTCAAGCAAAATGAACTCACTTTTACCCATACGTAAGTGAATTCTACATGACAAGATATGGAATGGACAAAGAGCAACCCCTTTTTTTGCGGCTCAATTGTGTTCAGCTCAGATAATGAATACAAAGCATTTAAATATTATGAATGGTCCTTTACTTACCTATGGTGTAACAAATTTCTATAGGATGAGTACGTCCAGCAACACTTAATATCACAGAAGTATCACCGTCAGACTTTGACTTTTTATCTTTTAAGTTGAAGAATTCTTGTAGCTCTTCGGCATCCACAGTTGCAGAAGAGACAATCAATTTTAGATCTTTCCTTTTCTAATAAAAACAAAAACAAAAAAAAACATTGTTTAGTCAAACATTACATTCTCTTAAAAACAAATATAAGGGCACGTGCAAAATTAATGATATGGAATGTTTTTGTAGTTTAGGTTTGTTTGTACTTAAATAATTTACCTTTAATATCTTGCGAAGTAGTCCCATTAAAATATCGCTGTTGACAGTTCTCTCATGAACTTCATCCAACATTAGAATCGAATATTGTCGCAATAGTGGGTCACTCATCATCTCTCGAATTAGTAAGCCCTCCGTTAGGTACTATTTATAGTAGTAATCAATAAAGTATGCATATTATTTAATAATCCTATAGGATTCCTTCTCACTATATGTAATCTACTACCACTTCCATAGGCATACATAAGAATTAGTTTTATCCCCCTTACCTTAATTTTTGTGTACTTCGGATCAAACTTTTCATCGAATCTAATTGCATAACCTACTTCATCTCCAAGAACAGCCCCCATCTCATCTGCAACCCGTGACGCTAATGATGTAGCAGCCACTCTGCGAGGTTGAGTGACACCGATCATCTTTCCTTCGCCCCAACCGGCCTCTAGTAAGTACTGAAATAAATTATAATAAAAGTAGTTTTAGGTTATTGGGTTTCAAATTTCCATTATTCTAACGGAACCTGCGTATTATTTTTTTAAATCAAAATACATAAAATAAAATAAAATAGGTACTCTACAGATACTAATTATCAACTTCGTCATGTATTTTAGGTTATGTATTTCCTACTACCATTAGCACTAGTACAAGTAAATGTCAAATTGTTTTCTAAATTGTTGCCTCACTATCGTGTGTAAAATGTTGATTCAAACGAATCTCTTTAAACTTTAAAATACCTCTAAAATCAGAAGTGTTTGTGTTACATAACATTTAAATAGCTCGTATGCAATTTTGATATAGAGCATGGAAAGTGTTCCTAGCATTCGTACTGTCAAGCCTGGGCATAAAACTTTGATTTTACATGTAAAAAAACGGTCATATCCTGATTTTAATACTTGCTCTGTCCAAATCCATCAAAACATTCTCTATTTGTTGTTGGGAAACAATGTATACTTGAAATTGGTAAGTAATAAGGCTGAGGAATGCAAGCTTTACTTTCATTTCTTAACAGTTTTTACGATCCTCGGATTATTTCGTTCTCTTTTTTGGCATTCTTTTTATTACTAATTAAAATAAACTACACGCACCGTCATTATTTCTTAGGTAAAAGTTTCAGATAGCAAATTTAAAGTAGTTTACGTGTTACATAGGACAGGACTTGGGACTTTTAATTGCAGTATTATCCGCTATAAAACCCCATCGACATTTAATGTTTCAACCTTTCAAAAACACAAGGTTCTATTTCACAGTGGATAATTATTCGATGAGAGGATTAATATTTGAAACTAATTTTTTTTTTATTCTTTCATATTTTTACAATAAATTGTACTTTTGTTTCTTAAAATGTTAGGTGAGGAAGGTAATATAAAATAGAAAGAAAAACGTATTTAATTTAGTAAACTCAGGGGACAATAATTGGAAGGGAGGTTCTACACTGGGAAATATGGTATTTATATATATACATTTCAGTTTCTATTTTAAAAGATTCATCACATGTCATAGTATAAGTATTAGGATATACAGGATGTCCGGTGCTCTGAGAAGTTAACTTTTGAATTTGAACCAACATTAGGTGCTTCCACGATCAAATACATAATCTAACAATAAATACATTAAACATTTCCTGCTAAAATAATACATTCCACTTGTCGTCATTACCTAACTCAAGTTTTAAACTAAAAAATCATTTAAATGACAAAAGTGTAAACAGAAAAACAAAACCTCTGACGATATGAAAAATGAAAACAGTACAATGATATGTAATATTTACAACTGAAGACTTCCAACTGAAAAGTGAGATAGAACCGAAGGCCACTAACTTGATTACAACAATAATAGCACAAATGTCAAAGAAGGTTAAGTAATACAAGGAATGCATTATTGCCCAACTATTTAGCCCTATAAATAATGTGAATTAGATTTTAGACCTGAAAATTTCTGTAGCACATGTACAAGTGATGCAAAGTTATCAAAGTAGCATATTTTAAATTTTAAAAAAACCATCGCATCCATGCATGAATTCATGATCCTTGTTATCATAATTTATTACTCAGTCGGGAAACCAACCACATGTTACGTCATGTTTTACTTTACGTCGTTGTTGGGTGGAAATCAGTAAGGAAAATTCCTATCTGTAAACCTTCAGACGATACAGCCATTATTATTATAATTATTGTTACATATGCATTACACTGTCCTTTGTCACTAATAAAAAGCACAATGATGTAGCTTCCCGGTTGCATGAAATTATAGCAAGGCAAATTAAAATTCCGTTTCATTCAGCTTAGATGTGCAAAAAAATATAAATTTTCTAAAAAGTGGAAAGAAGAATGCTGCTTACTTATATTGACTTGTTTTTGGAAATGTTCTAATAATGGGATGATTGAAGTAGAAACCATTTACCTAACTAATATTTGATGAAACCTTTCAATTTTATTTCAGGTTATCACTCTACTTCAACTCACCCGTTTGAAGGGTTGAAATGTTGTCGTAAATGTAGGTAAGCCAAAGATGTTATATTTTCTAGCTGTCTTTTAGTCATGCAAAAGTCAAAGTTTAATTTCTTTTGTTTCAACGCTAACAACTAAATTAAAACCAAAATGGCATAAAATCGGGTTTCTTGTCCTGCTTTAATAAATTAATCAATTATTTTAGACATGTCTATATCAGAGCCCTACAAAGGTCCTGCACGTATTTCAAGATATGCCAAAGGAAAATTTGATTCGTTAAATTACTAGCATCGTAAGTTAACCAACGATAGGCTACACTACTTCAGTCCACACTTGCTAGTTGCCGCATTCCCGCATTGCGGCCGCATAGTAGTCCACGATGCGGCAAATTTTGCCGCATTGCG
>JAQGBU010000564.1:0-24167 GCA_034698605.1 Isotoma decorata
ATAAAACAGAACTTCAAAAAGTTAATTCTGTCAAAAGTTAGAGCGTTGACAGATGGACGGATGGACGGATCGACGGATGGACGGATGGACGGATGGACGGATCGACGGATGGACGGACGACACTACCATTCGCATAAAGTGGCTCACGCGCCACTTAACAAGGCAAAGGAAAGATTCGGGAAGGATAATAAGATTCTGCAAATGCAGGAATCTAGTCTGGTCACATAAATCAGCGAATGGCTAGGGTTTACGATTTACGATACTTGATCAACCAATGAATACATAATGTGTATTTATAATGCATTAAATATTCATAATTCATAACATCTAGACTTAATAATTATCTAGAGAGACATTACGAGTTGGATTGCATAAATATTTAGGTGGTCCTTTCTCTTGTAACGGGGTAAGGATGCATGAATCTAGTAATTATACCACTTTCCTTTCTCCTTTGGTTTCTTTAGGATTCGGTTGTTTCTTAAAATATTTAGGCTGATGAGTTGTGTGATTCTTTCCACTAGTTATAGGTTTAAAAAAAATCCACGGCTAGATCGGATGTTGTTCAGTACTGCTTGAGATTGCGTGAGTTGGTTCTGCAGTTGTAAAAGACCAATTGTCAAACCATAATGCTATTAAATTACCAGCAGTTCTGATGTAACTTTTACTGTTTTTGTCCTTCTTTGGGTTTAAAAAATTGACAATCCATTGTCAAGTTAACGAAGGTGATTCTAAGCGAATTTCAAGACAAATCCAAAAATTAGCGTATTTCATCAATGGGCACTTTTTGTATGCTATAAAATATCAATGAGAAATTGTGAGTATGAATGTGTAGGTAGAGCTGTCATTTGGTTTAACAGTGCATTTTCGAATGAAATCTAATAATGTTTCTGTCTACTTACGATGTTTATTTGTTCGATGAGAAAAATGGAATGTAACATTAAAAACCAATCAAATTAAGATTGTTTGAAGTCTGAAAGCCTCCATGCATCTTAATCTTATTAAATTAAAAATACAACTATAACAAAACGTCAAAACAAGGACGAAATATCAACTTGACTCTTAAAAGATAGTAGTTTGAACTTTTCAACATGGTTTATCCACGAAAATCAGAAGTCTCCGTTTTACAAAGATTTTTACCTACTCCACAATTGCAACTCATTAAACTCTCAATTGCGCAACCATTGTATAGATTTCCTTTTAACGAGTACTATATAAATTCAAATAGGGACCGATTAAAGAATGCTTATTAGATCTTAACATCATACATAACTTTCCTTTGCCCTGTCATTATTATCTTCCAGTAAGACTTATGCAAAGCCAACCATCAACATCCTCACGTTTTTTAAGCAAATAAATTGATTCTCTTTCTCTTACAAAACAACAAATAATGTTATAAAATTTAAATCCCAAGAAAATTCTCACGTTTGTTGCACATAAAGCTCTCAATACTAATCCTCGAATGGAAGTTCTCAGAAGAACCGCATGTTGAAATTGAAAAGCCAGTCAGATTATTAAGTATCGTTAGATACTTTATGTGAACGTTCATAGTGTCCGATGTCCGATGTCTGTCTGGACTCAAATAACTTTCGACAGGGTCACTTTTTCTGTGATGAAAAAAATAATTTTTTCTTAGAAGTGACAAAAAATTATTTTCTTTGATATTGGAAAAAATAATTTTTGTTAGCTGTGGCACAATGATTTTTCTATGTCGGGTAAAAATCAGTTTTCTGAGGTGGGGCAAAAATATTTTTTCTTAGGTGTAGCAAAAAATAGCTGAATATCGTCATTCCTGCTGGACATTGGTAAGCTGATAAAAGATCTATAGACATTTCAAAGTTTGTCTCTACAACGGTTTTTTTGTGGGGGTTCAATATTGAAACAATGGAAACCATGAGCTTTCAATTTTTTTAAACACAATCTAACGATACTTTCATATATCCATTTGTCATGGTTTATTCTTATTAGTTGAAAATAAACTCATAATATACATTTATATACTACAGCATTACTAATAAAGCAGCATGATTTGATTATTTCGTTTATTATATCCAAAATCCAAAAGGCTTTTGGATATTTCCAATGCTTTATTGTTTTTGGCATTTTTACATTGTCAGTTTCAGGGGTGCTGACTAAAAAGAAGGGAATTACTTCCAAAGTTCAAAAGACATTCACTAGGAATGGTTCATTTCCAAAATCCACATTTCATAGCAATTTCACAATACAGATATTATTGATTATAATCTTGCCTTAGCCAAGATTACGCCCATATTATAGCCCTCACATACCTGTCATCCCAACGTCCAACCCTAAGGTAACCTTTGGGTAAAATCCTCAATACAGCTAAAAAAATGTACTACCATATTATAATAGTTTAGTAGTAGCTTCAAAGTGAACAACGCATAATTTTGACCCACATGCCCTTGGAAGCCGAGTAAACACCTTAATGATCCCACAACAAAGTTTACCATTAAACAATCCCTATACATTTCCTACTACTTCTGCTACGGCGTCCCAAAACATCAAGAAATCTTATGCAAAACACTAGTAAATTGACATTGACAAATAGAAAATGTCACTAGCATTTCCATGAAATTTAATTCAAGTAATAATCCGGACCCTAGGAAATCCAATTCCCAAAAAACAACCGAATCTCATCTTCGAAGCTTCTGGACCCTTCCCCTTTAAAAAATCAAGTAATTTCATTCCCACATAGACTATAAGTTATTCCGTGTCATTTCCAATTCAATACCATGCATTTCTGCCTCTGCCTCCGTAATAACAGTGGTGGTCACTCTACTACTCTCATAGTGAATTCCCTTCTTCTGGAATGTTATCTCATCTCTTGTTTGTTACCGTTTTGTGGGTAGAAAAACCGTTCCCCTTCCTACTTCCCTATTGCTAAACTCCTAATAATAATGGTTTTTCTTCCTCCTTGGACTCATGTTTTTATTATGATATTTATTTACCTGGTTTCGTAACTGCGTGAGTCTAAATAGAATCAAAATCCCTCTCTACTTCTCGTCTCTCTAGAGAATCTCCCCACTAACCTAACTCTGCATTTAATAATTTATACTAGTATACATATTTCATGGAGAAAATTCATCCCTGATTTTTTTTACTCTTTTGAAAAGGTCCTTGCACAAAGTACCCTTATCTTTGTGTCAAGCTCAAGTACGCCTGCTAAATCCCTTTTCCTTACATAAATGATGTGTTTTAAGTTTAAATGTTAAAAAAGTTCTAATAATGTTTGAAATGGTTTTGAAGTAGGGCTAAGTAGATGAGTGAGTATGGGTTGTAGTAGTGAGTCCCTCCTACTCACCGCCGAGTCTCAAATCCCACTTATTTACAGAAAACAAGAGGAAGAAGATTTGACAGGAGAGTCTGCCTGATGGGAAGAAGGGAAAAAAGGGAAGTAAAAAGTGGTCTCTTCTTCACTTCGTTTTTATCCTACCTCCGTTTCATTCCTCTCTACTTCCTCTCAACATCATCACCCGACCCAGTTGCATTCATCTTATTACTCATCATTTATATCAATCAACACTTTCAACATCACCAACAGTCAAGAACTTCATCTTGGCTTAACACTTGATCACCGCAGAGCAGAGGTACAATTATCAGGGCACAGGGGTTTTAAATCTTTTTTAACAATAAACTCATTCATAGAATTAAGATTTAAAGGTTATTCATTGTTACCTTATACTTGAATCACTAACGTAACAAAAGAGTAAAACAAGTTCACATTCGAAAAGAGTCAGTCCAGCCAGAGTCAGAGTCAATAAAATCATAGATCCAGAGGAGGTTAGTCCGCAGTCTTTGATTCTATTCAGTGCTGCATACACACATCAACATTACTCACATAAAACATTGAACTTTGAACTTTCTGCGGAAGGAAAGTCGGACAGGTTGGATTAAGAAAAATTTAACAGGTTACAGCATTCTACAAATTGTAGAATTGACGTTTGTAGTAATTCATAATTTGTAATTACACTTTAATAACGTGGTTTGGTTGGAGAGGTTAGCTATAAAGTTATGGCATATTAATGTGTATTTGGTTGGTCGGGTTGGGGTCTCTGCTATTTTTTAATTGAGAACTGATTTGGCCGAGTTGAATTAAGCCTTCTTGAAGTTGTTATATAACTTCAGACTTAACTTTCAACTTTTAGGTAAGTTGTCTTGTCAGATTTTATAGCATTTGTTGTAATACCAAGTTTGATAAGAACTCTATTACTACACACTACTTCACTTGTGTAATAATATTAATGTTATTTAATGATTTTTAATTATTTCATTATGTGCAATGTAGTGAGGAGTTGTGAAAAGACACAAGACCGATTTAGTTGTTATTGTTATTGGCATTGATTGATTTTGCTAAGTAAACATTGAGTTACATCAAATCCATACAATTCACCTTCAACCTTATCAATCTGGTCAACCTAACCTAACCTGTAGAGTGTAGAGATAAGATAGCTAATTCTGGCATATTACCTATTGAGAAAGGTTTGAGTTTAAATAATTTCTGTTGCTGTTGTTCTGTTGGAGGTAGAAATCAGAAATTTAGCACCGTAATATAGTGTTCGTTTTCTTGTATCCGGTGTATGTTTTTATATAGGTTTAGAAATTTTAAAACTAAAGATACGGCTGAAGGAATTTAGAATTTTTATTATATATATAATCGGTTATGAATAATTTTCTAGGGATTAACGATTAAGGGCTGCAGATTTCTGCTGAGCTGAATGTAAAGGCGATTCAGATATTTCAGAGCCATATTCACAAACAAGCTTGTAGGGCATCTCAAACAAACGCCACGCACCTTTGTATCATCTTCGTTTGTTCCCTAGTCGAAATTGTGTTTGAAACTTGAAACAGAAGACGAAAATGGTTGTCACAAGCGAGTTCATTCAAGAAAATTTTCCACTTCACAAGTTGGTGTGGGAAAATCGAGGTCCGGAATTGGAAGCTTTGCTTGCCTCAGATAACTTCAATGTAAGTAAAACACCATTGTGAATTAAAACCCGTCAGTTGCCGTCAATTTAAGTTTATGATGTTTATGTATTAAATTAACTATTGAAGTCTTCTGATGATGATATAGATTGTTGAGGAAATTGAAAAGCTGGATCCGAGAGGTAGAACTCCGTTACTCCTCGCAGTTACACTCGGTCACCAAGAAGCAGCATTGGCTCTTTTGAAAAATAATGCGAACGCTCAATTTGAACACAGCTCTGGTTGGAATGGTAAGATTTTCAAAACTTGTAATTGTGAGTACCTATTTTATGGCCGTGTAATGGAATGGAAGTAAATCAAGGTAGATACAGGTAGAAATGACTCAGAAAAGCATAACAACATAACTTTGCCAATTAATTGTAATATTAATGTATAGTTCTGCAAGAAGCAACATGCAGAGGGGATCCGGAATTGTTGAAAATCGTGTTGGAATATCGAGATGCCCAGAAAAGGAGTAAGAGGGGCGATTTAGTCCCAAATCTGTTGCGAAGACTAGCCGACGTAAGCGTTCAATCGAATGTCATATCAACAATGCTGAATGCTACTGCTCTGATGCATGCATACTCAAAAAGTCTATTTAATTTTAGGCTCCTGATTTCTACGTCGAGATGAAATTTGAATTTACCAGCTGGAGTGAGTAAAGTTTACCCATCCCTTCCGATTGTGTATAAGTTGAACAAGGATCAGTTGGCATGTTTACGAATTTTGATTTCCTGTATTTAGTGCCATTCGTGAGCGGAATGATTCCAGGGAATGTACATCGAGTCTATAAAATGGGTTCTAAATTGCGAGTAGACAGTTGTCTTCTTGCTGATGAAGAAACTGATTGGATGAAGGGTGTTTCTGTGATTTTCCAAGGTCGAGGTAATGCTCTCATTCTCATAATATTTCAAATTTCCATTGATTCAGGAAATAAAACCTACCTAACACAAACAGTTAAATTTCGTTTTAGATGACTCCGTTAGAACAATGGAAATAGATCATTCGACAAAACAAGTTTTTAGCAACGTGATCTTGTCGGGCAACGAGAACCCTTCTTTCGTACCAAACATCCGCAGTTACGAAAAGACAGTGTCTCATCGTTTGTCCAATCCTGCCATTATCGCGTATGCTGATTTAGACAAGATCGCATTTGAACGGTGAGAAATACTAATCTTAGACCTAAGTTTTTTTTGTAAGTGATTCTAAAATAGTTTAAAGAAAGAATAAATGAGTCTATAAATCGGTTCGCTTGGTTTGAATTCTGTTGCAGAAATAAGACTGGGCTATGGGGATGGGGAAGAAGCGATAAAAGTGAGAAGGTGAATAATTATGATTGCAAAGTATTCAGTGCTACAAACGTAGAATTTGTTACCAAAATCCGTTCTGAGCATCTGGATGAAGAGGACAAGAACAAAGTGGACTCCAAAACTCATCTCCACAAAATATTGCACACCTTTGCATTTGGGACAACGGAGACAACTGAGAATACCGAAGGTGCTACAACATCGACGTACGTTAGTGATGTAAGTTTGTAAAGTGTGAAGCTTGAAGTATTCAGAAAATCATATTCAAGAACTTCCAATACGACCATTTCAACTTCCACAATATAACCTTTTCCTTCCTGTTGAAACAGACAGCATCCGCATGCACTCCTGGTGAGGTTACTGCAGCCCAGTACTTTGATACAAACTTTGATTTGAAAGGAAAGGACATCGGACGATCAAAAGAAATACGAACGAAGATAAATAAATTCAAGGCATGCATACGAATGTGTAATAAAGTTGCGGTAGTATTACTGTAGTCTTCTTGACCAGTTTTTGTAATTACATTTTTCTTGTTTCATTTGCAGGCGCATGTTTGGCTTTGTGAGGATTATCCACTAAATTTACAGGAACAAGTCATGCCAATTATTGATATCATGGCCTTGTCAAGCAGTATGTTCAGCAAACTGAAAGAATTTATCCAAATGCAGATACCCGCTGGATTTCCTGTCAAAATTGGTATGGCTGTTCAGAGATACGTTTAAAATCGTCACTTCAGTTGATACGTGAATTTTGAATTTTTTTTATTTCAGAAATTCCTGTATTTCACGTTGTCAGTGGATGCATTACCTTTCATAATATCTTCTCTACCGAGGAAGATGTGCTTGGAGTAACTAACATACAAGAAGAAAGCGGGCGTCTTTCTTGCATTTTGGATGAAGAATTATTTGAACCTCCTCTTCATTATCATGTAAGAACATCCACCAGCCCCACTCCACTTCACGCATCAGATGATGATTTGTTTGGCTGGACTCTACCGGATGACGATTTGGAAGCAAGTGGAAATAAAGACGGTAAAATGGTTGATATCTACGAAGCATTGAATGCCCCAAGGACTCTTTTGAAAGATATAACGCCTGACTCTGATACCGAAGAACAGTTACTTCAGAGGTAAAACAATTAGCGGTTGTATTTCGTATATCATGTGTCATTGTCATTAGACTGAAAACGTTACAATTTAAAACGTAAATTCGTGCATAATAGCTTGATTAAAGAATAAAACGTACATTTCAGAGCGATTGAGGAAAGCTTAATGATGGCAAGAATGCAAGCTAATCCTAGTTGGCGACCTTCTACCGAAGACGAAGCATCGGGTGCTTCTCACAATACAGCTTCTACAAACCAGTTGGATGCTTCAGGCGCTGCAGCCATTGGAAGAACCAGCAGCTACGATGAACTACAAGCAGTGTTGGATCTGTCACGACGTCAAGTCGAAGAGGAAGAACGTCTTCGTCGTGAAGAGGATGAAGCCCTGAAAAAGGTTCTTGAACTCTCCTTAAGGGAGAAATGAAAAAAAACAAGCAATTCGAATGCGCTCTATATATCTCACATACACCAATCAACAACTTTTAAATATTGAGCACAAATCAAGATGTTTGCTAAAATTCGCTGCAACTTTATCAAATTCGCCAACTCTACGATTGTAATTTATAATTGTCTAAAATTCCCAGTATACCTAACCTACCTCAAAGTTTGAAAATGTATCTAGATTGAGATACTTACTACCTAAATATATCAGTAAGTTGTAGAACAATCACTTCATTCGACAAAAGGCCAGGGTTCCTACTTACTATGAATTAAAAGTAAATTGACTTTAATCTCTAAAGACGACACCGACCTGTGGTAAACCTTCATGCACAAAACGTTACTATGATTAGAGTACCCAATTTTCTGCTAATAAGTCATAGCTAGAATAGTAACGGGCCAAATTGTTTCTCTTAACAGTATTGCAAAACAAAGAGTCTATTCGTACATTTCATACACAATCTTTTTTCATCTTAGAGCTTATAATTTTTTTGTTCTGACTTTTCCCGTCAGCTTAACAATTATGCATGTGGTTAATTTCCACAATTGCAAACAATGTGGCACAGTTATTTCACAATGATCTCGAATGCTTTCCAACAAAATTCCACTTATTTTTGCAACGATTTTGAACCCTCGTAAGCTTCTTCTTGTTTTATTTGTTATTAATTGTTAATTTGTTCAAGGTTTTATTTGTTATGCTCTTATGGTAACGCAATGTTAGATAACTTACTGTAGTTTCTATCTTTATAACCGCTTCCGACGTGCGTGCTTCCTGCAAGACTGTCGAGAGTTTGAATCTCGCTAAGACCGAGATAACATTTGCTGAAAAACGATAGTTCTTGGTAAGTTAAAGATAAGCTAAAAGTCAATAGACAGCTTTGTATAGACAAAAGTTACTTCATAGTATTATGTGCGTGCATATTATTGTGTATATTGAAGGATAAATGGCATATTGACGCAGTTTATAAGTAAAGTATGTAAATTAGGTTAAATTTAGGTTATATCTTCACCATAGATTTCTGACCTAACCAGCACCATCGGTGCTAAGATATAAATATAATGCTATAACAAGATATATTGGTGCTATTGCTATTTGCAATGCAGTTGGGATGTTTCAAGGTTTAATAAAGTCAATAACCGTTTTTGGTATCCTAAAAAGCAATTTGCTACAAAATTTATTAATACCGTCGCGTCGTTGGTTTGTCGAATCATTGGCTCATGAGAAATGCAAGTCGCATTTATACAACTAATAAACTGGTGCAACTTTTCATTCAAAAGCATTACAAAAGTTGATTATGGGTAGGGAGTGTTAAAGGATTTCAAATGAGACTACAGAATTGTAATATGCAACATTTAACCCTTTGATCATTGTGAGGTTTTATAAGTCTACTATGATAGAAAAAGTTTGTATTAATTTACAAACTCATACTTCTGTTTTAAACGTAATCTTACGACGATTTTTTTTTAAATATGTTTTTACAATTTGAAACAAATGGATCGGAAATCTTGATTTAAAGGTATTCATAGACGCATGTAGTTATTATTATTTGATTTAGGACACGAGCGATTATGGCTTCAAGCTGATTCTAAACTCATCTCAAAGAACTACATATGAAAACTCTTTTTCGGTAAACAAAGTGAAGGTTCATTTTGGGACTTTTCTTCTGGTTCAAAAGTTTGAATTTACATTTTTTTATCGTGAGGACATGCATCAAGGTAGAATCAATGAAATCAATTTTTCAAGTTAATCAAAGTCACAATATATTTGCACATTTAGGATTTTTACCCTACATCCATTAAAAATTTAACGATTTGATTTTGTAATTTTTGTAAGGTAAATAGTGATAAAGATATTGCTCAAGACCTTTCCTGTCCAAGGGCCGGGTTCCCTTAGTTTCTCACTGCAACCCCCCCCCCACCGGAATCAGTCTCGTTCTCCATAATGGTTGTGTTAGGCTAATAGCTTTCCTCAATTTCATTTTTAAGCTGAATGTTTTGAAAATGACTGATAAATTGAAAACGAAACAAGATTTACAGCAGTCGCATAGGAAAAATTGCCAATATTTTTTTGTCTCTTTTTGGGTTTTATCTGCTCTCTCTCACTACTGACGCTATCAAGTATGTACTTACTAATTGGATCACTAATCAATATACTGACGAAATTGTGGACTAGGCGTAGTTCACCACTTGGAACATTGGAACCTTAGTAGGCCATGTGAAGAAGGGTTAAAAGTGTTTTCTCATGTACTTGAAAAAATTATAGATAAGTTTCGTATAAAAATTTACCAGTTATAGTTACTTACAAAAATGTACTTAAGAAATGAGTGAATTGCCAACATAAATATTTTTAAAACGTTGGTGAATGCAATGAAAATGATGTTGAAATCTTGTTGATGCTTTTCATGCGAAAATGTAAAAACCGTTCTGATTTGCTTCAAAGCAATGTCATTTATTAGTTGGATTTTGAGAATCAAATGGAAGCATTAAATAAAATTTTGCTCTAAAACATTATTTCTTCCTTAGGAACAAATCCTCTCCCTTGCAGTTCAGGTTCTTACGTGAATTAGGATTTTTAGGAATCCCATTCGAAATTTTATCAGGATACGGCCATGCTCGCTTTAAGAGGATTGAAACTATAACTCCCCATGGGGTTCTAATTCGATGTTTTACGACATAAACTTTATCATTAATCGAGCCACATTTTCTATTGCCACTGTTTTGATGTAAAGAATGCTCCATGGCCGGCTGAGCGAATACTTAAGATCCCAGTACTTTATAGGTATCAGGAGTATTTTCTTTAGAATAAAAGCTTCTCTGCTTTATCTTCTGCTACTCCTTATCTTGACTTCAACTTCATTCATGGCCTTGTATATAATCAAGATAAAAACCTGGACGAAACATTTTTCCATTACTATTTTATCATGTCTACTTTGTTCTTATTGTATTACTATTACTATAGGTTGTCTTATGAAAAGGGTCGTACTTTCTGCTTATACTTCTTGATTCAATGTAGCTTTAAATGTCAATTATCTTATACACAGGCAGTCCCATAGTTGCGGAATTATTAGGATATGGTTCTCTTGCAAAATTTTTTTCTATCTTTTGATTTTGTTTCCAACCTTCCTCAGAATAATGTTGTCAAAGAAGCATCGTTAAAGACCTATGTGCATATAGGTGCAAGTATAAGATTCTTTAAAGACTAGGGTGACCATCCATTACGAACAAAAACCTGCACATTTTTAGCAACAATTTACCTCTTTTAAATGTCGTATGGTACATTTTAAAACCCCTTCCCCATTTCTAGTATAGAAATCGAAAATGGGCTTTCTTGGAATAATAAGTACCCCTCTGCACATTATCTCTCATTCCAAAATAGAACTCGTCCTTTTAAGCGTTCTTAAAATTCTTAAAGTAAACACTAAAAATCATTGTACATAAATAACTAGTCTGTACAACACTAATTTAAATTAAAACATATCTATGAGCAGCATATTAAGACTAATAAAATCTAATGGTACTTTATACTAGGAAACTAGGAACAATAATATCTAATCGTCATTAGGAATAATAATATTTCATCGTAATATATTCGGAAAAATAATGCAATTTTAAAAGTATGTGATGAGTAATAGTGATAATAATATGCACGTTGCCTAAATTGAAGGTCTAGTTCTAGTATTTTGAAGTAAATGTCGTAAGAAAACTTCAATTAAAAACCGTACGATTGTCTAAAACCAGGATATTTTCGGGACGCCAGTACAAGGTGTGGAAAGGAAAACCGGGGGTATGTCTCGGGTAGACTGGGACATATGGTCACCCTATTGAAGACCGAGGACTTCGATTGGAATTCAACTACAGTCTGTTTACTATCTCAGGTATGCTAATCTTCCCATGAGGTAGATATGGAAATCCGCTCTACGATTAGATTCCAGAGAAAAGTTGTACTAATGAAAAATTACATACTAACTACTGTAAATACCATACAATCTATCTTGAAAATGTTGAAAGTACTCCTGCAATTGTTTTAACTTTTTTTTTCTTTCGAATTCGGCTACTTCAGTATTCTAAGCGTTTAAAAACTTAACGTTTGTTACGTTTAAGGCGGGCAAACGCATATTTGTATTGTTTCGTAGAATAAACGTTTAAATGTTTGCTTAAACATTTATTCTAGCATATTTCAATTATAGTAGAATTAGATTTCAGGCTTTGAGACAGTGACAGGCTTTGAAGCATTATTTAAATGATAGAAGCGAAACAGTTTCAGCATTACTAGAGAGAAAGGTACCATGTAAGGATCTTTATGAAAGTACCTTTTGCCCTCAGCTCTATATAATATCACTAATGGAAAACAAGTCATAATTGGATGACTGCTGAATTGACACTATCAATTAATAAAATTAAAAAACAAAAGGCTGCTTAGTCCTATATAATCATCAATTTAAGACTTGGAACAAAATTATAAAAGTTTCTTATATTTGTGGGATTTAAAGTTTCTAAAGCAAAAGGAAGTCTGTATTAAATTTAGTCGTTTGCCTTTAGTCGTAAATACTCGGATATCGTAAGTGCCTAAAAATAAGAGAATCAAAAATCATGTATAATTTCTTCATTGCAGTTAAATAAAAACATGCTTTAATTTGACCCTTTGTTAGGATCCCTAATAGCAATGGCTATTCTTATCAGTGACGTTGAAACACGAGAATCGCTCCGCAGAGTAAAGGAAGTGAACTTAACATTTGGAGAATTCTCTCCCTACTGCTATTGTACCAAATTGGAAGAGTATGCAGTGAGCCTTATGCAGGCGGAGAAGCTCAGAATGCCTTTCACTGGACACGGTCCTCACGTAATCAAAAGGATTCATTAAAATATACTTCTCTAATCACTCAAGATCAGTCGATTAAAAAAATATGGTAGAAGACTAAATGAAATTGAGAAACAAAGTCTTTTTTTAATATATTTCAGGCGGCTATCAGACGCAACATCATTACCTTATTAATGAAAATAGCTGATCAAGAAAAGCTAACAAATGCCACACTTTTTGCAGGAATATATCTATATGATCGCTTTTCTGATGTACATACAATTTCTGACGGTCAGATTCATCTAGTAGCTATTTCGTGCTTGATCATTGCAGGTAATTCAAGAGTCATGCATGAGAAACTTATGTTTCCCGATTAATAATTAGTTTGATGATAATTTATTTGACGCATCATGTAAATTCGGTTGTCTGAATGATAAAAACCTCTGTTAATATAGGAAAGCTGGAGGAGAAGGATACTAGAACTCCCAAAATAAAGCGGTTACAGCATTATATTCCCGAATCGTCAGAATTTTCCACCAAACTGTTTGTCATGGTAAATTTAATTTTAAAAACTAGCTGTTGAAGAATCTTTGGGCTTGATTATTCTCCTATTTTTTTTATTAAATTTAGATAGAAAAGTACATATTGGAATATTATGACTTCCAACTCCTTCTTCCAACCGAAGTGAATTTTATTGAGGTATATATGCTGTATGCTCTGGATGGAGTTGAGGGCATAGTTCAACAGGAGACAAATAACAATATGCTGCTTGGTCGACACAGTAATCTAACATCTAATTCTGTAGCCATTTTACAAAATTTGCAGAGTTTTAATCAGCAACGTAGTAAGATCACGCTGGACAAGGTTCAAGATTGTTGTTACAGCATCCTTCAATATTTACTGAAATGTAAGTTTATAGATTTCTTTTTGTAAACGGACAGTTTAAAAGCTCAAAAATAGCATCGTATAATTGAAACCTTACCTGCTGAACTTGGTTGTTGCAATTTTTTTTGGTACAGTCAATCCAAATGATGATTACCCAGCTTCTCTGATTGCGGCAGCGGTCCTGATGTATTCACGACGCCACTTTGGGCTTAACTTCTGGACACAGAAACTTCAAAACGTTACTACGTACAGTATACGCGATGTTTCCGTATGTTTGAAGTACCACTTGGAACCACTTCTATTCATGCAACGCAAAAAACCCCATTTCGAAGACCCCATATTTGTGGTTAATAAGCACACATTCGTATTAGAATAACTCTTACACTTACATAGTTATTAAGTATTTTCTCCTAATATTGAAGTCTCAACATTTTATTATCATCTTTTAACACGGAATTAGCAATTTTTTTGTGTTCTTTGATAAAACAATTTGATAAATATTGAATACGAAATTTGTAAATAAAATAGTGGGTAGTAATTTTTTGTTTTGATATGTGTGGATAGTTTGACTTTGACAAATTAGCTTCGTAAAGTAACACATTTTTGTTCTCAGCGGAGAACATTTTTATAGGAAGTGTGTAGAAAGTCACTCTAACACAACCCTTCATCGAAAATGTAATAATGCAAGATAGAAACGGCCCTAAAAGCCGGAAATGGAAAATAAGCTGTTATTATGTAAATAATTTTTGAATCAAAAAAATATTCCAAAGGTTCTGCGATTTTTTTCGCTTAAACTTTGCATTCAAAATACTTTTGAATGATTTGTGTAAAAATATTATAGATGCAAACGGTTAGTTATACTCTCAACCGTTTATTTTATATAATCGAGTGTAAAATACACAAGGATTTAGCAGCGTATCTAGTCTTGTTCGTGTGTGTCATTATGATTAACTTGTGTAGAAGTTTTGTATTTTTTCGAAATGAATTAAGACTAATTATGTCATAATCATACATGATCATAGATTATGCAAAATTAGATTAAATATCAAGATGATCTTTCGATGTAATTCTCATAATGGCTTTATTCATTAAATAATTGTAATTTTATGAATAAACAGACTTGAAATTAAAAATTAAATGACATGGCTTCTCACTCGTATTTCTTAATAGCTGGATTAGGTTCTTTATGTAGAACTTCATCAACTACAACTTCATAGTTGAAAACGATTTCGTTTTTTTTGAACGAGTACTCCGGTACTATAGTTCGGTTTACCTGTAATTTGTTAATCAATTTATCTTTTAATTACGCATTTTGCTCCAAAGAGTCTAGTCTATAGTTTGACGTTTTTAAGCTAGAAATTACCAGTCGCAATTGGCTCGTATCAGTCAAGAAGTTCATGTATGGTTCAAGTTTTCCAACATATTCTTTAACATATGAAAGGTATTCATCTCGCATAACAATGAAAATGTTTCCACCTTTAAAAATGACGTTTTCGAGTAAAAAATTTTAAAAAAGTTCCCGAAAACCCAAATGCAGAGTAAATGTAGAATACCTGGTTTGACCACTCGGATCATTTCATCTACGGCCTTCACAGGGATGTGCCCTTCTCCCATGCCACCAGCTATTACTAAGGTACTGTAAGAATCTGGCATAAAAATGTAAAAAATATTGAATGTACGTAAGTTATGTATAAAACACAAACTAGGCTTATTTGTAATGGGATACTTTTTTAAAAGGCTATCGCGGCTTCCTATATGTATTTGTTAACAGTGTATTGCTTAAATTCGACAGAAGGTCAAATTGAAATACGCAGGTTGTAATAGTTAAAAAAATGAAAATTTGCATACTTCTAGTGATTTCTTCAATAGGATCGGGTCCAATCGACTGCATAAACTTTTCTCCCTTTCAATATCTCCATCATTCCGGAAGAAGGCTCTAATGCATCAATATTTCTAAATATAAAGTTGTTTTGAATTTCAACCAATTAACATTAGTGTAAACACATTTAAGGATATCGTTTTTGTTTTTTCTACAGGTTTAGATTTTAGATACAAGTTACGAATTTCTGAATATTAGCGTTAGTTTTAACACTCATGCTAACCTAAATCCTTTCTTTAGAAGCTCAAAACCCACTCGACCAGTTCCAGCAGCCACATCTAGAATTAAAAGCGAAGCCCTTTCTGCTTCAGGGTAGTATAATGCCGTATGTTGAGCAGCAATTTCGGGTCCATTATAAACACCGGGACACAATTCCTACGAAGAATTTAAAATGTAATTGACTCTGTAATTGCCAATTGACTCTGTAATTGCCAATTTGTAAGAGCATCCATACACTATTTGTTATACTGTTTCTATTATTTTTGTTTCTTATTTTCTTTTTATGAAAGTTTCAGCTCTATAATATTGTATTTATTGGTTATTTGTATCGTATTGACTTTGCCCTTGTGATGTAATTACCACATTGTAAACATACCGTGGATATCACATTGAAATAAATTATTATTATTATTAATTATTATGTAATGTAATTTAGAAAAATGCTCACTTTTATTTTTTATATGTTAGTGTTTAAAAACAATATTTATAAAAATAGCTTAACACCAGGCAGCCTTTCTTTATACCATGAGACCATGAGTCCAATTTAAGTAATATATAGTTGAGGACAGTTAAGGATTTGAGGAGAGGAAATCCCTAACCACTTAAGGTTAATACTGAGATAAAGCTTTTAGGGGGATCGTTTTGCTCGATTTCTTGCAGATATTCATATATATATATATATATATTTCTAAGACTGTACAGAAAATAAGAAAACAAGCTAAAATGCAACGTGGCCATTAAAGTAGATTATTAAGTGATCAGCTAGACTTGGATAATTTTTTAAAACTTTCATCTATTCGTCTTTGTTGATTTGTAACATTTGTTAAAAATGCCATTGTTATTTGATATTTGCATAGATGTTAAGAGATGCATTTAGCGGACCCCTGAACTGAAACAAATGAGATAGCTATAAAACAAAATTAGCAACTGGAAACTGTTTTCCTAAGTCTCAAACTGTTTTCCTCATAATAAGACGTTAAACCCACCAAAGATCATTTATGTGCCCGATAATGTGAATAAGAAAGGAATACGCAATACAAATGTATTGGATTATTTGATTAAGATGGAATTAAATTCTACATACCGTAAAACACGATTTAGAACCCCCCCCCTAAATAACTCCCCAGGTCTAGCGACTGGTTTGGAAAAATAACGTCCCCCCCCCCCAAAATAGAGCCCCATCCAAAAAATATAGTTTAGTGTAAAGAACATAAAAAAAGTAATTTTAAATCATGGAAACAGAAAATAAATACACCAGAGAGTCTGCATCTAGTGTACACCCCAGTTTTAAGATTTTACATCTAAAATTGTAAGAAATTTTTGAATTTGGAGACACAAAACATTGGTATTTTGATAAAATGTTCTTTGATTTTTGCTTTGAAACTATAAGCCATGAACACGGTAGTAAAAAACCGATTGTAGAAATGGTATAATGAAATGTTACATTTGAGAACTCATTGATTAACGATAATATTGCTTGTAATTTATAATTTATTTATGAAGCTCTGACTAAAGCTCCATACCCATAACCATACGCAACAAGCACCAAGCATATTTTAACAAAGAATACAAATACCCAGGTTTCGTTTTTGTTAATTCCATAGAGAATAAAAAAACCTTAGAGCCACAGAAAGACAACGCTATTACTAAAATAAATCAGATAATGGATTTCTTGAAGATGAAATATCAAGGTATTGGTACATTTTCCAACTAGGATGTAATACAAGTTAACGTTAAAAATGAATTAGATCCTCCCTAAATACTACCCAATTATATTAGAAGGTTTGAAAATATAACAACCCCGACCCTTTGGAATACTACCACACCTGCTTATATGAATTTTTAAGCAATTTAAGTATATTTTATGCTTCACTAATATGCTGTTTGACTAACACGTTAGACTTCGAAGTAAAAACAAGAAACTTCAATACGGCAACGAAAAGGGGTTCCTGTTATTTTTCAGAAAATGTGTTTATTGAAATAATAAATCCGCCCCCTAGGATGCCCATAGCAAATTTTTCTGAATGAAAAGTTGAAAGCATAGCTTCTTACAGGGATCCAATTCATGTTTAAAGGCATACTGTTGAGACTGAGACAACCTTTTGATGGTTGAATGCAAATACACCGAATTGTTAAAGGTTTATGGTAAATTAAGAATGAGCTTATGACAATCAATGACCTTTCGATTTAGAGGCTCTATAGTTATTATTTCCTACTAAATTTAAATAAAAGCATTTAAATAAAAACTTAAACAACAAATACACCTATAGAAATTATATCAATAATTGTAGGTAAGGTGACTACTAGTATATTTTTGCTCCAAGACTAGGTATAAAAACTCGATGTGGAAGGTACGCTGGTGTGTCCCGAATTCGAGGTCCCTTCATGTTAACTGAATATGGCAACAATGCTGGCTGGCGATAGAACACTCCTTTCCCATTGGGTGTATATACTCTTAAACTGGATAATTGATTATGCCCTGCGGTTACAGCTACCCAACCTGGTACAAGCACAAAATAATAAATAAGTTCAAAATTTGAATTCGTAAAGCAAAATAACACATTAATTCTACAGAAAATCTCACCAGCTGAAGATAGTACGATATCTCCACAGCTGCAGTCATGACCAATCCCCTCCATTGTATATTCAGTCGGCTTTAGTTCAGGAAAGTCTTTTAATCTATCGTTATTTCCTTCAGGGACTCCAAACACAGGAGTTCCAAGAGCCTGAAAATTGGTTCAGTAAAAAAATTACTTATTAGTATTTAATGTAGCGTTGTTGACGGTTCTCAAAAATAGTAGCCTACAGCTTTCATTTTAAATTCTGTAATAGTAAAAGTAAAACCTAAAACCGTAAATTGCAAATAACAAAACTGGTACTTGTAATATAAATTACATTAATTATGCAATTAAAAATTCAAATCTAAATCAATGAATCACCTTTTTATACACTTCATCGGCATTTTCTGTCAAAACAATCGTTATAGGTACTTGATCAGACAAAAAAGTTGTGTAGCGGATAGGCTTCATGCCTTCAATAAAGTCAATTCTTGCAAAGCCTCCAATAAACATGGTCATTCCGACTTTAATAAAGTAAGTTCTAGGCGCAATCAATTTCTTTGGTAATGTTTTCATTAATTCAGGCAATGTCAAAATATCAAGAATCTATAAAAGTTAATTTTAATAATAGTTAGATATGAATATGATCAACTGTTTGACCATTTTTTAATATTATTCTCTGATTTTTTTTATACTATAAATAAGCAAATCTAACCTGGTTTTCATTGACAGTTCCTGGTGTGTCATAACACCACTTCCCTTGAATTTCAGGGTCAAATGGGTCCCACTGACCAACTTTTGAAATTTTAGGCATGGTTTTTACATTTGGATTGACTTGGAATATATCTTTTATCATTTTAGGATTTTCAGCGGAAACGGCTTTTTCTTGACTTAAGAAAGTACGCCCAATATGACCTTTTAATGTGCTATGCTCAGTGTTTTTTGTCGATTTTAGTAAAATTACTCTTTCCTGTCTTTCCGCTTTAATAGCTTTCTGCTCTTCTGCTAAACGCTGGTCCCTCTGATAAAGTCTCCATGGATCAGCGCGCATTATAGGGAACTAAAGGGGACAAATGTTCAAATGTTTTCATGAATAATCACTACATTTTGCAATTACACCGAAAAAGGTTCATAACTTTTAATCTTACTTTTAAAAGATTAAGAGTGGTACCAGGCCACTGAGATATGGTTGATCTCTGGATAAGGTCAACAACTTTAGTTTTGCACATATCGGATTGTACCAATGCGTTAAATAAAGTTGACTTCCCAACATTTGTACATCCCATAATATAAATATCCCCTACGGAAACAAAGCAAACCCCATCAATTAGTTTGTCTAATGTTCATGTTGTGCCCTTTGACAATAAATCATTATTAATTTCTTTCTTTAACTGCATACTATACAAATAAAAAATCATAGGCAAATACTAATTGCATGATTTAAAAGTGCTGGTTCATGAGAATAATCCAATTGATTTACCTCTTGCCCTCCATAACTGATATATTTTTGTGATAAGATCTTCAACTCCAAATCCAGTTTCAGCACTTATCAAAGTCGTATGAACTATTTTTGTTTCTTCTAGTCCAACCCTCTTTGCTGTGTTGATCATACATTCTCGAATGTGCTGCAAATAATTATCAGAATCTCTTGGAAGAAGATCAACTTTATTTCCTACCAAGAAAACCGGTCGCTTTGTTCCTATTTACAAACCCCACAATTTCTTTACATTAAAATTAAAAATACACAAACAATCAATCTTTTATGCATAATTCATAAGCAAATACCAATAATGTCTACGATTCCCGGCCAAATACTACAAGGAAAGTCAGTCAAGTCAACGAGAAGGACAACCATAGCAATTTTTTTCTCAATTGCTTTCAGAATTTTTGGATAATCTTCCGGAGAAACTGTGACATTTAATGCAGTGTTGTGCATTTCTAGAGCGTAACATCTTAAGCAGGTTTCGCCACGGAGTTCTTCTGAGTCTTTCATACTTTTAAATCTCTCACTTGGCATGTACCTTAAGTTATACATAAATTTAGCTAACCTTCGCTCCGTGTCGCTAAAAAAAATAAAATGCAATATTGAATTTTGAATTGATAAACTTACCCTGGAATAGAGGGTTCCTGACAATGAAGATGGGCCCCACATCCCCCACATGGAACTTTACTTGAGGGTATTTTAGGGTCTGGTGTACCAACTTCATCGTAAATTAAAAAACTTTTATCCTCCTCCGAGCATGAGTCCATTTCTGCCAATAAAGACTCGACACTTAGCCCTTGTGTTTCCAGTTTTTCTCTTTCACTCTTAAATTTACTTATTGTTTCAGTTTGGTGGACACTAGAAAATTTTTCGGGCTTGTCATCAGTGAACTCTGTCTTGGTAAAAACTTTGTACGGGTAATGGACGGGTTCATTATTCGCTTCAGTGGAATCTGAGTTCAATTCGGTTTGGCCAACTATCCTACTCCTCTCTGATTCATTTAAGTCTTTAAAAGATTCATCGATAAGTTTACAAGATAAAGGCACGCTCGTGGCTGTCTTCTCAACCAATTCCGCAGCTTCAAGAATCGGTTTCATGGCTCGTTCTTGCAATCGGTCTCTAAACGACTGATTAGATTGAAACTGCTGCAAATATGAACTGTACATCAACTTCTTTGTCCAAGACAAGTTGTCCTCAAGAGGTTGATTTTGTTTCAATCTCCTCCTACTATGATTCTCCTCGGAACTTTGACCTTCTTTTTCTTCTTCTTGTTGGTGGACAACTGTTCCTGATGTTGAAAACTTTGAGGAACAAGGCGGAGTTTTGGTGGTAGCAGCGGCCCATTTCCATTCTTGATTGTTTTTCGAGTAAAAGTTCCCTTTTACCAGACAGTTCACCCTACAGTAATTACAAGTCTGACTAGGACAGGACAAATGTCTTGCTGATGCTCCGTACACGAGTGTCCCAAAATTACAGGATTTGTGAGCAAATTGCGAACTGCTCTGTAAGTACGTAAGTCTTCTAAGTGCCCGTCTCATCCCTTTGTACTTCAACCGTAGCTAGGAATTACCTGAAAAATGAAAAACAACGCAAAATGAGTAACAGATTATCAATACTTAATAACAAATTCCGTTCTCATAAAATTTCTTAATCAACTAAAAATATACAAACTGTCGATTTTCTACGCCATTTTTTTGCTTTAATAACTACACTTTACATTCAATATTATTTGCACTCCATATTCAATATTCATTCATGATAAAGATAATCCATAATCTTCAATCTCATGGACGGATGTCACCAAAGTAATGCAATAAATAGGCTAGCGTTTGCAATTGCAGTGAGTGAGGAGTGCAACATAAGAATTATGAACCATCAAAGTCAACCCAAATTAACTTTTGAAAGTATTATCTATTATTATTATTCACCCTTTCACCCTTGTAATTTTGAATTTGAACAAGCATTAAACAATAATATGCATACTTTGTACTTTGGACTTCATAAACACAAAATAAACCTAAGCTTGTTATTGCTTATCTATTTGAACAGGGATTAACGCAACGCGTATTAAGTACAATGAAATAAGGACATTTCTATGATAACTTTGATTTCCTTTGTCCATCATATTATTTTATTATTCCTTTCAATTTTTCAACTTCCAACTTTACAGCAAGAGTTTTATTTATGAAGAAAAAATGAAAAGGTAAACCTGTTTACAACTGCAGTGAAGCGAATTTTGAGTCTAAAATATCACTTAAATCAGAGAAACACCAATTGTTGCAAATTATATAAATAATTGCAAACTTAAAATGATGAATGAATGCTTAAAACGTCAAATCTTCACTAATCTTCGGTCAGTTCTGTACTGCATGTCCATGTGCAAATTGACAAAATCAGAAAATCAAGACAGCTTGCACATAAAGTTTCCGCCGTTTAGTAATCAACTCTCTTTTTGGATCAAGTGCCTTCTCCTTCTCTATTATAAGGTACATTGAGAGTGTTCTCGGGTCGGGTTGATCTACTATATAATAGAAAGTAATTTTTTTACATAGTTTTTTTCCTCATTCTTTGTTAGTCGTAAAACTTTGGAAGGGCTGAACTTAAAAACTAACCAAATAATGCACCAATCGAAGGACAAAACTTTAAGAATGATAGTTATTGAATTTAAATTTTAAAAGAATTGACCTACTGAGCGGTCAGAGGTCAAAACTCTGACCATGGATCACGAAGAAAAAAACCGGGACACTGGCTACCCACTCGCTTTTTGAGCACCCCCCCTTCGGTTTTATTTTAAAATCCCTCTGAATATACTCCGTACTATTACCCCATGGGCCATCGCCAGATTTTGTATAGTATTGGGATTAAAATCTGTTTTTCATGAAAAAATTAACCCTTCCCTTGCCGCATTGTCCCTCGTCCCAGAATATCACTTGGCCCTTAAGGTCTTAAAATTTTTACACTAAACACTAAAAGGCATCCTACATAATAACTAGCCCAAACAACACTAATTTAAACAAAAATGTGTCTATGCATAGTTATATTTAGGCTGACCATGTTTCTAGGTCAAAAAACCGGGACACTTAATGCAGCACCCTGTCCACCCCTCAATGTTATTCCAAAAAACCGGGACACTGAATTTCACCCTTTTGCATGCAATTTTTTATGTTGATTCCAAATACCGTACAACGCGATTTAGAACCCCATGGGGAGTTATTTATTCAACCCTCCAAAAAGGGTGGAGCTCTATTCCGGGGGTTGACTTATAGTTTCAAAGCAAAAATCCAAGAAAGTTTTTTCAAAAACCAATATTTTGTGTCTTCAAAATCATTTTAAATGTAAAATCTTAAAACTTGGGTGTACATTAGATGCAGACTCTCTGGTCTTTTTTTTCTGTTTCCATTACTTAAAACTACTTTTTTCTACGTTCTATACACTAAACGATATTTTTTGGATGGGGCTATATTTCGGGGAGGGGGACCTTATTTTTTCAAACCAGTCGCTAGACCTGGGGAGTTATTTAAAGGGGGCTCTAATCTGGGGGGATTCTAAATCGCTTTTTTAGGTAAATGCTAAGGTTTACGTTTCCTCTTAATTGAATATCCCCTGAATCAGGGTTACGTGAAGATTTTCACATCAAAATTTTCACAATTTTAGATATGAAACCTTAAAAGTTAATTTTAAAGTAAATCCAGGCTCTGTTGTTTCTTTATTTTCTGTTTCCGTTTGTTTCAAGTTGAATTTTTAGCCCGAGCCTAGGGCTTATGAGCCCGGTCGGTCTGTCTGTCGGTTCAACGATAACTCAAGACTGCATGAACCGATTTGGATGAAATTTCGACCACACCTTTATTTCACCAAATCAGGAACCGAGATCGAAGATAGGCAGGGCGGGTCTAGTGGTTTGCCCGTGGGGGCCAAACCCCCACCGGTCATGTAATTTACGGCCTTTTTGGAAAATGGTCATAGAAAGCTGAAATTTGGCATGGGAGCTACAAATAGCAAATTTAAATGAAATCTTAACACAAATTTAATTTTTTTGTGGTTTGAATGACCCAGCAGGGTGACCTCCACTGGTTTTGGAAATTCAACTTAGAAAGCTGAAATTTATAATGGGGGCTACAAATAGCAAATTTAAATGAAATCTTAACCCAAACTTCATTTTTTTGTGGTTTGAATGACCCAACAGGGTGACCCCCACTGCTTTTTGAAGTTCAACTTAGGAAACTGAAATTCGGCAAGGAGACACAAATAGCAAATTTAAATGAAATCTTAACCCAAACTTCATTTTTTTGAGGTTTGAATTAGCCAAAAGGAGGACCCCACTGGTTTTGGAAACTCAACTTAGAAAGCTGAAATTTTGTATGGGGGCTACAAATAGAAAATTTACATGAAATCTTGAGGATTCTAGGAAGAAATAGGATAGGAAAAAGTAGGACCGGAAATAATAGGACGGAATATATAGGACGATGAAGAAATAGGACGTAGAAAAAATAGGACGCAGAAAAAATAGGACAGGAAT